>KL257997.1:39895-52847 GCA_000699545.1 Podiceps cristatus | reverse complement strand
GCTGAAATCCATTGACTTCATAGTTATCTTCCATAAAAATAAGGAACTGCTTTTCAATAGGAAGATCTTTAAGAAAAAAGAAGAGACTGAGTGGTGATTTGGGTTGGTGGTGCCTGTTTTCCACAGCTGTATCACTGGTTATTTGGCTGTGAGTTTGTGGTATAATAGGTATCTGTTTTTAAGCAAGTCAACTTTATAAAATGAAAACAACTTAGATATGCCAAATCTGGACAGCAGCGAGAAGGCTGCATAAATGCTATTTTGGAAAATTCGTCTTTCTTAGAAAGATCTGATTGTAGAGGTTGCGTACTTCAGCTTGCCATTCTGTTGCACTTCAATCGTATGTTGAAATTCAATGGATTTCATGTTGACTAAAATAAACTACTTCCACTTTACAGTCATTATATTCAAGGTGGCATAAGATGTTATAATCATGCTATAAAGAATTTCTTTCAAGCATTGAGCCCCATTGGAACAGTATAATTTTCCCTGAAAGTGATGGAAAACTATTTGCTGGTCACTAAATCCGTATATTTGAAATAATGCAACATTGGGAGAGTTTGGACTAGAGATCTAATTGCTATGTGTGGCTCACCATAGAACTTAGTTACAAGATGACAGACATAGATCGGTAGACACCTTTAGGAATTATTAAAGTTACAACTCAACAAAAACATACTTTAAGGCTGTTTTGGAAGAACACTATATTAACAAACATTCTAAAATACTTTAATTGAAAATACTTATTTCTGAATGGTTTTCACTTGTTTGAAAAATGGTTATCATTCCCTCTGGTAGACAAGAATGTACTGTGTTCTGCAAAATGCCATAATGAATACAGTCCTAAGTAGCTGACATTCGATGCAAATCCACAACAAATGAGATCTAAACAGGGCAGACTGTCACCCTTGTCGCTGTAGCTCGTGCACTTGACGTGGTAAGATTATATGGAATTGTAGAGGTGTGATAGCTGGTTTAGAAAGATGTTTCTGTTCTAAAGAGCTTACAGTGACCATGAAAGCACACAGGGTAGGGATCCTGAACACCTGAACAGCACAGATTAGCACATGCCACATCCATGCCAGTAACTTCTGTCTGCACTTCCCTGTCACATTCTGTATCCTCTTACAGGAAAGGATAGTTAAGTGTTGAACTGGATTTCTGTATCTGAAAAAGCACAGATGACATGAGCACTGGTAAAGTGTGATTTCTGGGTTAGTAAAAACCAGATCTTAACATTTTGAAAGCCTGTATCTAGGTCCCTGCCAGGATGGGGGCAGGAGGAGGGTCACAGTGAGGCTAGCATCACGCTTTCATGCTGCCACCCCTGCTGTAGTACCTGGCACAATGTGACAGCGTGGCCTGTTGTACATCCTTTCTGACAATTTGGGCCCAGCTTGTTCACTCGACTGAACCAAAGGAGACAACTGGACTTCACTTATTTCATGCTTCCAAGCAGTAATTTAAGAAGCACATGATCAAAGCTGAAAAAAAGAATTACCCAGCTATTTTCCTTTTAGCTGTTAAACCTACTGACTGTAACACCCAGCCACACCCTCCACAGAAAGAAAAACCACATACTGCTGCTTTAAACTGAATAGGTAAGAAACCAGGAAGGTTTTTTAGAACCCCTGGCATGTCTCCCTGCCTTTGTATCAGGTACTCATATAGAGCAAATGAACCTTCCTTTTCTTGAAGTGAGAGATCTGCTAATCCTCTGTTTTACAAACCAGCATATTGTCTGCTGTGGAATGGGGCCAGAAGCGTTAATCTTTACTGACAACTATTCCCCCCCCCCCTCCCCCCTTTCTTTTTTTCTTTTTTTCCCTAGGAGGACAACTGTTAGTTTTGTGGCATACTGCTGCTCCACCCAGTGTCTGCAGACTTTTGACCTACTGAGTTGATAAACAAATTAAGAGCGCTGCCAGTTTAAAGCTGCATTAGAGGTTGCATCCCATTGGTACTGGAATACTCTGTGTGTGCATGTGTGCCAAAGCACCAGAAGTGCCCAGTCGGGAACATTAAGAGGCACTTAAATCCTGCGCTATCAAATTTGGATGAACTGCAGAAACTTTTCGGAAGTGTAAATACCAAGCTTTTTAAAGTATTAACTTCTCTCTTCTCCAAGACAGCATAGAAACCAAACAAATTCACAAGCTCTGACTTCAGGTTTTCCAGTATTTTTCAAATGTGGCTGTCTTTATGTTGATCCATTGCACCGTTTGAGGTAGTTTTCATTCCTCTAACGGGGGGAAAAAAAAAGGTCCAGTTATGACAAGTCAGTTGTCACTTACATCCTCAACACCCCTACAGCTGGAGGCAGGTGTATAACCTAAGCCTACAGAAACCTTTGAAGGATCCTAGTGACTTACCCATAGAATTTAGCTTTATTTTCTCCCTCTCATAACATTTTCTGCAGCAGGGTTATCCCAGTTGTATTCAGAGTCTTTGACAGTCACGTGTGCTATTTAAATCCACATATTAAAAGCAGATCTATCTTTCTAGTGTCATTAGAAGCCACGGTGATTTAACTGGAGTAAATAGGGTATGTCATAGAATCCTAGAATGGTTTGGGTTGGAAGGGACCGTAAAGATCATCTCGTTCCACCCCCCTGCCATGGGCAGGGACACCTTCTGCTAGACCAGGTTGCTCAGAGCCCCTGTCCCGAGCACTTCCAGGGATGGGGCAGCCACAACTTCTCTGGGCAGCCTGTTCAGAGACTGACCTGTCTGGAGACTAAAGATCCCGTCTCAGTAAGGCCGGCACTGATGCCTATACTAAGTGGTCTTTCAGCAGCACGTTTGTGGGTGCGTTTTCTTTATTTTCATTCCTCATGGGTTTTATTTCTAGAAACACTTTCCCTTTTCCTTCTTTGAGTTCTCTGGGAAGAAGACAAATTTAAGTACCAAGTTCATTTTAAAAAAAAATTGTAATATGATAGTAAATAATTATCTATATTTATTACGTTTTTACAAATGCAGACTATAGATCTGCCAAGAGTTGGTCTTCATCTTTTTCTAGATTCAGCATTTGGCTGATTTGTGAAAGTCTGTCAGTGGAGTGTGTTAACTTCAGAGAAGGATGGAAATCTTGGGGGGCGGGGGGATGGTGATGTGTATCTCCATGCATAGGTATATACGTATACATTGATATTTTCACAGAAGGGCTGTAACATTTCTTTTCATGCATTAATGGTAGATTTAGTGCAAATTTCTACTCACTGTCATACTTGTGCAAATCCTTTTTTGTTAGATCTTGTTCATTTTCAGTAAAGGACAAAGGATGGAAAAAAGGCCTAAAAGGTGCCTGGCTTAAAATTTTAATATTACACTGAAACAGTTTATACAAAATTAGCCCCTCTTGACTTGTTTTGGAATACACACATACATTTTTTTTTAATACAATATGTTGGGATTTTTTTTAACCTTTTGTTTCTTAGGTAGAAACTACATGTTGGTTTAGCACAGTGTAATACTTTGTGCAGAAGGTCATCACAAGCTTAAATAGATATGAATGAAACAGTTTGTTATTAAAATGGCAAGATAAAGAGACTTATTTGGTAGTACATTAGCATATGTTGTGGTGAGGTGTGCATACTTTGAAGGGAGGAGGCATTAAAATGTTTTCCTTTTGCCAAAGAAGCATTTGTTCCCACTGCAGGATTCCTGGCATCTCTTCAATAAATAGAGTATCTTAAGAGCTTAAAAGAGTACCAAAAAGGCAGTTTTTGAGGGTGGAATTTCTAGGTTGTGCATGTAACTTGTATAAGCTTTGCTGGTTTTATTGGGTTGGTTTTAGAGAGTTGAATTAGCATTAAGAAATGTAGAACTTAATCCTTCAGGAATGCAAGTATCATCTACTGTTTAAGAATTGTGAAACTTTCTAAAATAAATCCCATTTATTAAATCTGATTTGCAGTAGGGGAAAGAGCCATGTCCAAGCAGACTTTAGACTATTGGATTTCTGACTCTTGTCATTTCACTAATTTGTTTCAATGTTGGTATCCCCAGTAGGCCTTCTCACCCAGCGGGGTTTACCGCTGAAGCAGCAAAATGAATCTTCACTTTTTTTCTTTTCCTTCAGTACTATACAGTTGAGATGTAAATTGCCCACATACAATTATATCTGTACCAGAAATATGTCTGCGCAAGTGTAGTACAGAATCCATTTTTTTTAAATGGATGATGAGAACACTATGGTAGTGTTACAAATATTAATTTTTGATACAGTACTCTGATCAGGAATTTTCAGTATCACTTGTACTGTGGCTTTCTCTGTCTTTGAAGGAGATGTTTTGTTGGAAGTTTGTCTTCTTTTTATACCAACTTACAGACTTTAAAACAGTTTATTTCTGAATTCAGTCTGTAAATATTATTTAGGAGTTAAATCTTTTGATCCGCTAAAAGGCATTAGCATTTGTTTTATTGGGAGTCATATAGTAAGAAGAGAGCTTGATTTTTTTTTTAATATTTATTTTTTTATTTTCTTCTTCCCAATCTAACTATTTTTTTATTGAGTTCCTATCAGTTTCTCTATTACTGCCTACAAGTGCAGTTCAGAAGAAATTCTAGTCTGTTCTATAAGAAGGGTGAATCTTAACTAACATTTTAATAGATGATATTTCAAGAATGGAATGTTCAATGAATAAACGACTTAAACACGCAATTGAAGCTGAAATGTCATACCCTATTTTTATAAAACAAGGAAGAGGAAAGCCAATATATAGACTGAAATGCAGCTTAAATTCATGTTTCTCTGATTTACTTTTTTTTAATATGAACAGTGTTTATATTCATCTGTATCTTTGGGTGATATTGTTCTAGATTAAAATAACTCCATTCTCACTTGTCCAAATTTTTCTAAAGTTGCTCTACTGTAAGAGTATTTCATAACTAGCTAACATGAGAGCCAGCTATGCAAGTTGCATGGGGGAGCGGGAGCTTGTTGCTGATTGAACTGTGCCTCGCTTGTTTTTCAATATGAGGTGTCACAATACTTGGACTTCTCTTCAATGTGTTTATTTCTAGGTAATTTTTATTGCTCACTCTTGTTTGTCAGGTTAGTTCACCTTGAGATAAACTCTTCCTTGTACTGTGAAAAATCTGGTTCCAGCAGCTGAAAAAAAATCACCATTTTTAGAGGGGGTTTTGTCATAAAAGTAGATCTTAACTCTTTCCTTAGGGTGGGAGCAGGAGAAGTTTTGGGGTTTTTTTTTCCTAGTCATTATAAAGAGAAAGGTGCAGGAGAGAAATGAGAGAAAATAAGTCTTTAACCCATTGATATTGCTATAAAAATTTCTGAGTAAAGATACACTCCTAATGCAGTTAGAGAGCACAGGCATAACTTTTGTTTATGTTGTGATAACAGGCACCATGTTAATAAAATTGGGACCCTACTGCTTATAGAGATAACTTTTTGTTCTGCCAGAAAGGAAACAGAGGAATCTCTGGCCTTGTTTAAAAATACTACTTGAGCGGTTTTACCATGGACACTGTTACATTTGGAGCACTCTTCTTGGGATCCTTCCTGTTACTCCCCCAGAGGATCAAAAATACAAATGTCCTTTCCTATGCAAAGAACAAGGTCTAATATGAAGAAGTGCGTATTTTTCTGGTTTGGCCTGATGCTTCTCTTGGGCTCTTACTGAAGTTCATTATAAACATTCTATTTACTTCGTTGTGGTGAGGTTAAGATCTTACGCTGAGCAGAGCGGAGCTGTTTATTGCCAAGTTGGCTTCAATTCTTATATATCGAATTCTGCTGAATCCCTTTTTCTGGCATGAAGGGAGGACGAGACTGTTGTAACACCCGTGTGGTAACAGCGTGTCAGGTTTTACTGACATCACAGCCAAGTTGAAGACTGGAGAGCGACAAACCTTTCACTAGAGAGGATGACTTTCTTTTCGAAGGCCAGTGTGGCCTCATCAGAGTACCACTGATAACAGAAGAACTTTTGCCTTGATGTCAGTGGAGGCTGGATCAAGTTAGAATTGATGAGAGAGAAGAATGTGTTTTACCATCTTTGTATTTCTTGCAAAACCTGGGACAGTGACGCCAAAGTCCATGCCTGCAGCTAGGCAGCCTTTCTATCTGCAGCTGAACTTACAGAATTCCAAGATGTAACTATTGTTGCCTCTTACCTCCCTCTTAATACTACTCACATTGTTGCAAAATGTTGTAGTTAACCTGTGAGGGAAGAGGCTGAGTAAATTGAATCCAGAGTTTTTATTACTTTTTGTATTACAGACCTATTTTGTATGAGACCAGAGGTCTGGTGGAAAGAAATGGCAAGGTTCATGTGAAGTCTTCATTGCTTTTGCTTTTATGTGCCCTTCTTTGGATTACAGCTTGAACTTGGATTGCAACTGGGTTCGTTCTATGTCTGTTGAAAGCATATGTGTATTGCTTTTTTGCTCTCTGTTAACCAAATGTCACTTAGTGTGAGGGTGAGCTTGCTAGATGTTTTATTTAAAGTTAGTGGTGCAATTTATTGTATGTGCTTGTTAATAAACTATATTTTTGGATAGAATTACAGTCCATTAAAGTTAACTAAATTCTGGCTCCTGGGGCTATTAAGCTATGCTAGGATGTAGCATTTAATTTCCATTTCAGATCATTTGCATAGTAATTAGCTAATAAGTCTCTTGTCCCAAGGCTGAAGAGGTGGGATGAAGACACTTAGAACACTACCAAGCCAAAACCACCACTTCAATTGACTTAATCCCTTTGTGTCAGACACTGCAGTTCACCAGATCTTGCATAAGAGGAACAAAGCCCATATGGAAACACTACTTTAGACCCTTCTATGGATTGATCAAAAGGAAAGTAACTTTCAATAGGGCTGTATTAAGTGCCACCCTGATAGCCCATAGATGTGGCTGTGGTTCATGTATTATTTACTAAGGAGCATTCAGCAGCTTTTTTCCCCTCATCTAGCAGATATCATAGGAACAAGGTTGCCAAAAATAAGTAGAAATTAAGCATCTGTTCTTCCACTTATTTCACTCCTTGCTATGCAGCTTTTTTGCTTCAAAGCTGCTACTCTGTTCTGATGAGTTTTGAGTTGGATGCTGAGTTATTGTACGTGGATTAGGTGAAGACTAGCGTATCCATTCTTAAATGAGATCTGTGCTGGTCAAGGTGACTCTGAACATCAGTTATAATGGATGCCTTGAAGGGTTTAGATACCATTCAGATTTCCCTGATGCTTGTTTGCTAGTAAGTTTATGACAACTTGCCTTTTTAGTATTTTACAAACAACATAAATTTTCCTTCCCTTGCAATGTAGGTAACCTCTGTTTGCAAGGCGGCAGGAGGAGGATGCGAGTCCCTTAAGTGAGATGGGTGGAAAGAACAACCCTTAACGTACAATTTTTACCAACCACTGCTGTGTCCCTTATGAATTAGAAAGAAACAAATGGGAGAGCTTAACATCCTTTTCCTTTGCAATTAAAAGTACTTGGCATAAATGCAAGCTAAGTGGAAACTTCAGTGGCTGAATAATGCTATTGTATGCAGGAAATGAGTGGAGCCGAGATCTCACTTGGAAGGCACTGGATGGTTTGTGACTTATGAGCCAAGATTTAGGGCCCTTCTATGTGGTGACATTTTGGGCACTTAAGAGCCGAATTGAACCACTGCATCTGCGTCCCCCGACTTCAGAGATCCCTTAGTATTACACTAGACCCTTCTTTATTCTGCAGTGAAGAATCCTACTGGTATTCCCTGTAGCTGGCGCAGGGGCCTGGTAGTGGCCATTTATTACTACCGGATTTCTGTCTGCTACTTCAGAAAGAAAGAGAGCAAGAGTTGACCAAATGCTTTCTTTATCTTTTGACATTTTTAATAATAAAACCCTTTTTTCAGCACCCACTATGCCCTTCAGACATCTCCCACTCCCAGTCAAAAGACCTTGACACATCTGTGAGAGATCTTGAGTCTCAAGAATGAAAGCAGTTCTGTTGTTGGAGGTGCTGAAGTGATTTGACTTTAGGATGATGCCTTCCAAGTGGCAATCAAGGGCTAATTTCTCAAGTACCCTGATCCTCTTTTGTATGTTCATGAGGAATGTAAATATTGACTGGCTCTTTCTGTCAAAGCGAGCTGTCAGTCGTGGATGCCTGTTCTGTTGCTAAACGCGAATACAGCTGTGGTATGAGGACCAGTGCCTTGAAGGTGTTCTGCTGTCATTTTCTGTGAACCTCATGAATTTACAAGGTTTAAATTTTTTTCTTCAGATCAATTGAGAAAGCTTTCTTGTAATGGAAAATGCAATACTGAGTTTGTTTATTGATTGGTGCTATGAATGTTCTCTAAGTGCACTTTTATAGCAGCGAATCAAGCTATTCTAGTAAGAAGGCAAAAAATACATTGTTAAATTCCAGTTTGGTGCAGGTAAGGTCCACTGGAAGGCTAATGTTTTGTTTAAGAACGAGAAACGACTAGGGCACATAATCCATGATAAAATGGAGATATGGATTGAAGATACTGACAACATTGCTTAGATCTTATGAAAAAATATGTTTAAAAAGATAATCAATGTTTCTTCTAGGGGTAAGTATTAATGGTGGTACTGAATATGCCCCATTCTGCTTTTGTTGATCCACTTTCTGGTTCCTATAATTCTGCACTTGTAGCCCTTTTATCAGTCTTACTGTTTCCTTTGTAATTTAGAGTTCTAACCATTGATTTTTATTGTTAAAGCAATTGGAAGAATCAAGCTGAATATTCGTGGGTCAGTCTGTGATAACCGTGATTGCTTCGCTGGCACTGAAGTTTCGAAACAGCCTGAGCGTGGTCTTGAATTTGGCTGCCTTTGCTTCTGCCCTGTCTCTTTTGGCTCTCTAATTTCATTTTGCAAAAATCCAAATCAATGTAAATGATACATGAACAGAAGAATTACCAAGAAAAACAGCTTTAACTTTCTTCGGAAAGCCTAGCTTAGAATAGGGCTGGCAAGGCCTCCTATATGAATTTTAGGTAAGTGCTCCTTTTAAAGCAGGATGAAAAACAGTGAGTTGTCCAGGCAGTAGAGAACCCCATGTCTAAAAGTACCAGGTTTAATTATTCCGTATATTCACACTTTACTGATCTATATCTTTGTTTCTATAAAAACTGAGTAACTGCCACAATAGGGAGTTAGTTTGTATCTTACATCTTTGTAGAGTTAAGATTGATTTTCTACTGATATGCTCAATACTCACAGTTTAATACCTTTTTGGTTTCTCCTGCTGTATAGTTGTAAGTTACAGCCCTTCTTTCCTTTCTCAGTTCTCACTCCTGACTAGAAAATGATGCTCCATTCTCTAGTCAGAACACAAATTCTTGCTGTGGTCCCATTTTCACTAACCCTAAAGCAGTGTGTTACCTGCACAGTGACACAGTTCTTTATCAGGCAAAAGCACCTAATCACGTTTCTGTAAAATTATCTAGATCACAACGATGCATTCTGTTCTGGCTGCGGAGGAATAGAGGATATCTAACTTCAGTTAATGGATTCATGTATATTAAATCAGTACTTTGTATCAGATTTTTAGATCTAGCAGTATCTAATCCTGGCTTTAAAGCTTCCATTATGAAACACAGGGGCTCAAATTTCTCCAGTAGCTCTACCTAAACTGTAGCCAAATTTATGTCTGATTCCTATAAGGGTACTTGGGAAAAGGTTTGAATTGAAAACCTCTCCTTAATTATCTCCTTTTTTCCTCCTCCCTCAAGGAAGCTGAAATGGTGCAGGAGCTCCTAGCTAGACCTTTCTTTCCAGGTCAGTGCTGAGCCAGCGGCCCTCCCTGCCCTGCCGGGTGGCACGCTGTCTGACATCCCTGCCCAACCCGCTGCTCTCTGGCCCCAAGCTGCAAAGATGAAAAATATTGATTCCAGTCCATCTCACTGAAGTATTATCATGAGGTGTTCACAGACATGCTGGGACCAGTCTGTCCTTACAGCAGCGTTTATCCAGGGGGACCTAGGGTGTTACACAGCAAGAAGCTGCAGAGGGAGAATGAATTTACTGTTTTCATTTACAGTCAGTAGCCGGAGACCTTACTGTTGCTTTACCTGTTCTTGATTAATTTCATATGCGGATGCTCCTATTCCATATGTGGATGTTATGAAAGAATTTAATTCCTTTAATTTCATTTGGGAATAAGTACATCCAGACACCTGGTGTTTAAAGCACGGACAATTATTTCTTTATGAATTTACACCCTGCTCTGTTCTAGATCAGGTCTTATCTGTAGCTAAACCCTTGTATTCATTTAACAAGACATGATACATTGTTTAAAATTCTTTCTTTTGGGAAGTACCTGGTTGGAAAATAAAAATTCCACTTGCAAGGATAAGATGGGGGGGAATTTAAAAAATATTTTAAAATAATGAAAATATAAAAATTATGAAAAAAATTATTTGGAAACACTCTATTAGAGAACATTGTTACCTGTCAGATCTTATGATACTGTGTTATTCTGCAACATCTGTCTTTTGACACTTCAAAAAAATTTATTTTGATGCAGTATTTCAAATTGAGAAATACAGCTTTGAGACATGGCTTGGAATATTGAAGTTTTCTACAGTGAAAATGTCTTTTATGTCTCCACCATCACATTTTCTGATGAAAACACAAGTGCCAGGAATGCTTTGGACTGACTGCTGTGCCAGGTGTCAAGGTAAGAAGCTGCACTCAGAAGTCACTCTTACGTGGTTTGAGTTCCCTCAACACAAGCCGAGGCTGCTGTGGGGTCTCAGCACCCGCTGGGAGCTGTCTCCCTTGTGAGGCTGGCAAGGGGGGAACTGGTTAGGGGATGTTTTGCTCTCTGACCTGTCTTCCTCCTCTGGCTCTGGTGTCCTCGGGCCTGTGGAGTAGCACGGTGGTGACGGTAACGTGTTCCCCCTTGTTGGCTGTTTCCCGGTGTGACCTGCTGCCCTGGTGCAATGCTGTAGGTTAAAACTTTCTGCTTTTTAGCCGCATGGATCTGGTTCAGCTGCCAGAGGGGGTCTTGCTATCAAAGGAAGGATGTGCGCTTCCGTGGTGCAGCATGTGCACCGTCAATGCGTAAGCACAGGGGAGAGCTTTCCTGAAGATGTATTACTAAGCTCTTTAAGATTTAATACTCTCTTGAAGTTTAAACCAGTGTAAGGGAAGGCTTAAGCAGCTTAATGGGTTAAAATCATCCATGACTGTGTCCTTCAGACAGTTTAAAGACCCTGCAGCAACCCAAGCGGGCCACCTGTTCCTCTCCCAGACAAACAGGTTACCCTCCTGACCTTTATTCTGCCACCCTTCAGTTTTGCCTGGCCTGGCTCCATGTGCGGAGTGATTGTTCTGAAGTTTGTCATTGTTTAAAATGCCACTTGCCAGAGTTTAATGTGCACAGCTGCAACCTGAGCCGTCGCCGTGTGTTAATAAGACTAAAACCGTTGGACTGACACCAAAAGATCTGCTTGCACTTGGCATGTCATAAATTAACATCATTCTTACCTGCCAGGGATGATTCACTGCTGGCTCAAAGCATATTTAAACTTTAGAGGATGCCAACAAACTGGGCGGTGGTTTGACCTGCCACGTGGCCTGAGACTGCTGCTTTTCTCTCTGCCTCCGCCTTCCCTCTGTTGCAGTGTGTCGGGAAACAGAAGCTCTTTATGGCGTTATGAGAGCTTATGTTTGTGTGCCGCCCTGGCCCTCCTGCCCCCATCTGCCAAAGGGCTGGCCTGTTTGTGGGAAGAACCTCTCTGGCTTTCAAATTCCGAACTGGATTGTTAGTGCTGGTTTTGGGAGTGGTCGTGGGGGTTAATGCTTGCCTAGACTGTAGCCTGTCATTGCAGCAGCTTCAGGCAGCTTTCTTCCCAGAAATCCTGCCTACCCCAGGCAGGCAGGGTTGTGATGGCCTCGTAGCATCCCAAAAACTACATCTAAATTTCACGCTAGCGGAGTACACTTGGCTAACTAACAGCTCACAGCAGGTGGGTTAAGCTGGTGCCCATGCTAGGCAGCGTAGGAGGCGGAAAGGGATGCCCCACGTGGAAATGACGGAGATCGTATTGCAGGGTTATATGCCAGAGGTTGAACGTGCTCCTTGGAGCCCAGACTCTTGGGCTCCAGCATCGCAGCGACTGCCCAGCAGTGGGGTGCTGGTCTGTCCCGAGGGGCTGGGGGGGGGCGGGGGGCAATGGTGGTCTCATATTTATTCACTTGCTTCCTGCTCTATCCAGGGAACTGCGGGGTCAGGGACTGCAGTGCTGCCCTGGGAGTGGGAATGGTCCCTCTGGGCAGAGAGAAACAGGAGATAATGAAGGGATGGGAGACAGTTAAAGACGTTTTTGCCCTTCCTCATTGAAGTCCATGGATGGAGGGAGAAGGTGGGTGTCTGGTGGACTGGGGGGGTATTTGTACATGTCCTAATAGAGACCAGGCTTTTTTATAATGAATTGAGATTTGTCTCCTCACGCTTTCCCCTCGGGGATAATATGTTCCTCATAAAATAATGTGAAGGTATAATGTACTCCTTCAGTTAAAACTGCTCCCTTGCTTTCCATAGTGTCTGCATTGCCTATTTACCATGGCTCTTCCAAATCTTTTGTTAAATACCAAGTTTGCATAAGCAGGCCTGGGTGGACTTTGGACTCTTGAAGTCTTGCTATAGACATCAGGAGGGATAAAAACAGGCCCCGTATCTGTCCGAGATATGTTTGAATCTGGAAATCCGAAGTGGTGTATGGAACAGGGTGTGACCATGATTTGTTTAGGGGTAATTATGGTAGGCAATGCCAACAGCAGGCTGCAGCCCTTCTCATGTTCCCCACCACAACTGCACACTGGCTGGCAATTTAACCCTGAGGTAACTTTCATTACAGCCATCACTGCATCCACTACCTTTTGTTTTCTTTTCAAACAGAAAAAAAAATACAAATGGCTCACTATGTATAGGTAAGAAATGAGGAATCCTGGAAAGGGAT
>KL257997.1:26403-39864 GCA_000699545.1 Podiceps cristatus | reverse complement strand
ACAGGAGCCCTGACCTGCCGCCCCGGCTTACCTGCCTGCACGGTTTGGACTGCAGCGTGCTCACCTCCCGCATCAGCCCGGCTGAAGCACACGGAGCAGGAGCAGAGGGTAGGCAGTGTCTAGGACACGGACGGCAGCTCTCCGCTCAGCTTGCAGACACATGGTGATTGCTGCCCGAGCTGCATAAAGGCTTACGCTGTCTATATTTTATTTTGTGGGTAGTGCGGGTTGTTGGGTTTTATTATTTTCTCTTTATGCAAGGCTGACATGGACTGTAGAGCTGGCTGCTGGGCAGTGGGGACTGCAGTTGGTAATAAAGGTCTGTTTTCTCACTTTCTCTATTTTTGTCTCTGGGCAGGATGAGGCACATCAGGGGAAAATCTGACTTGAAACAGAAGCTCAATTTTAAGTTGGAGTTAGACAGTCCTGCCGAGAGGTTTGCTTACACCACAGCTGTCCGCCATCTCAGGGCACACCGCTGTGACTGCTCATGCAATGGCAACCCCTGGGGTTCGGTGCCACTTCTCTCCAGGGCAATAGGCCTAAAGTAGGGTACAGTATTACACCGAACTCTGATCCCCTCATTAGTGTGCAAAGTGGTGGTTTGATGCCTGGGGTGGGAGGTCTGAACATACTGAAAAGGTGACATACATCCTCCTGTAATGAGGGAACCGTCTTTATCAGGCATTGGAGTCAGGACTCCTGGGTCTTGCATCTTTTCCTCCTGTTTCGGGCCCCTACAGAAATTCTATATATCCTTTCAGCACAGAGATGTCTCTCTGTGAGACCTTGCTGGTGGTCTGTTATTTGCAGAAAGATTGCTTTTGCTTGCAAGGAGACTTTTGCAGTCACCAAGAAAAACTGCTCTTTAGAAGAACTGTGGATTTGGTACAAACCTCTGAATCTCTTCAGGTGAGTCTGTTTTCCACAAGGTCACCGGATATTCTCACATCTGCTCGATGAGGAAATGAGTGAATCCAGCTGAGCTGCATTTTGTGTGTGCCCTCTCTAAGATGAACCGCCGAGCTGATAAATTCTCTGCCCCTCACCCATGCCGGTTCTGTGAATTGCAGCTTCTTTCAAAGCTCGGGTGAGAAGTGCTGGACTGCCGCAGCACCATTGCAGGTGTCCGCTGAGAGACGGGCTGCAACAAGCCTCGACATGTACCGGAGCCGCTGCCCAGTCTGGGAGGGGGGATGCCAGCCTCGCTGCTCCACGGACAGCACTGGGATGGTTTCTTTCTCGTAACTTCAGCTTGCAGCAAGGGAGAATCAATGCTCGGCACTGCTGGAGGTGGGATGATGGGCTTGCCTCCTCTGAATTGCTGGTCAGTAGATGTTGCAGCAAAGGTCTGTAGCTGATGTTACTGGATTTGGGGTTTTGCTGGCATAAGAAGATCAGAATCTGGCCTAGGGTGAGGGTGTTTGTGCTTTGGCAGTGGGTGTGAAAGGAGAAACTCCGGAGGGCTGGGCGGCAACATGCTAGTTCTGTTCTCTTCCGTAGATGGCCTTCCGGAGACACGCTGGGTGAGTGGAAAATGTAATGAAATTCCCAGAGCCTCCTGGTGCACTACCAAGGTATTCTTGCCAGCTTTCCAGCCTGAGATGTTGGTGCAGCTGTAGGGGCCAGCTCCACAGATAGGGCTGATTGCAGATTAACCCCCACCATGGCAAGAGGGCTACTGAGAGAGAGGTTTTCTTCACCTGTGAAATAGTGCACAGGATAGCCGTGGTTGCCTTTGGGGTAAAATCAGCTGAATAAAGGCCCCACAGTAGATCAAGCACTTTTCAAACTGCCTTTCTTTTTTGAAAGCTCATTTGTTTATTCTGGTTCACAAACTGAGCAGTACAAACAGCAGTAAAAAACATGAAGCATCCCAAATTCTAGCTGTGAGGATGGGTTTCATGAACACTGCAGTCTGCACAAGGTCTTTCAGATCCAAACCATCTGTGGGGCTCAAACTATGCAAAGTATTCATGTTGTCTTAAAGATTTACCAGGGACCAGGCCTTAATGTGCCAGAATCTGTAAGAAAACAGGGACCTGCACCACTGACAGTCCTGAGGGTCTTGTTTTACGCTTCTATTGAATAGATTGATCATTGTCCTGCAGCATTTAGTGGTGGAGAAAAATGCAGGGAGGGGATTTAACAAGTGTCTCATATGGTTTGTGTTGTCTCTGCTATGCTGAACCTTTCTTTCTGCTCACACAGCAGGGTTTTTCTTTGCCTCTGTTTCCTTTGTGCAGATGGTAGTAATAGGTTTCGTTTCCCCCCCAGCCGTCAAATTAACAGCCTTGGCACGCTTTCATTTGCTGGCTAGTTTTGGGTGGTGCTGGAGGATTGCTCCACTCAGTACATTTCCAAGACTAGCTTTTTAACCCAAGCTCTACAAAAACAAACTTTTTTTTTTTTTTTGGTTTATTTGTTTGAGAGAAGGGACCTTGGGAAAGCAGATATGAAATTTTCTCTGTGTTTTGTCCACTGAAGGAGTTGGCTTTGAGTTGCATTAGAATAGCAGATTGGCTTCTTGCACAAATCTCCCACAAGCAATGGGCTGAATTGGGAAAAGCTGGTGGGCAGAGGTACTGGAAACAATCTTCTACTGTGTGAGAGCATCTGCGGGAGGGACTAATGAAAACTCCGGTGTCATGTCTCCAAACTCCACAACAAAGCTTTGCAATCCATCCAGTGCACTGATCAGCTTCAGAATACAACAGTATCCTGAACTTGTGATTTTGCAACATTATTTTATCTTTTTTTCCCCAGTCACAGTAATCCAATATGGTATCAAAGAGCAATTGTAGAATGGCAACCCCTTACCTTTCTTCAGTGATGCTAGTAGAAATATTTACTTACAGAGAAATAAGGGGTCTGAACTGCTCCATTGATACAGATGCTGATGCAAGTGGATCCTAACCAGAAACAGGTGAAGAATTACCATTTTTCTTTTATAAATATAACAACCCAACCCAAAGTAAAACATGGGCAGTAGGTTTCCTAAATCTTTACAGAAAGCCTATTGGTAGGACACAAACTGAGCCAAGTGCTCGAGTTCTTGTGCTTTTACTATTCTGTGTTACATATATATAAAAAATACAGTATGTATATATGTAGTATATATCATTTTTATGCTAAGGGAGCTTAGCACAAATTTAAAGTTCTTTCATTGCCTGCCTGCATGCTTTTCTAACTCAAAATGGTCTGGGCATCTTTCTGTAGTACAGCAGCATGTGTGGGCTCATCTAGGTGGGCAGCTTTGTGCGTACTTGGTGCATCTTCACCTTTTGGGGTTCACTTTGTGGCAGAGACCTCTAACGTGCTAGAGACTGCAGGACCCAGGCTTTTAGCTATCTCCTCTCTCTTGAGGATGTAGTTTGAAATATTCTCTCATCAGGTGTTTCATTTAAACTTGGTTCTACTTGAAGAAGAACTTAAATATCCAACGTACTGCCATGCCAGGAACAACAAAAGATACAGAGGCACTGCTCAGCCTTGCATTTGTTTCTCACATGTCTTCCAGGACCGCTCTCCTCAAACCTCCTCGCTGGTTGTTTTCATCTGTTGCTAGAGCCGTATGTCTCCAAAGGAAGGACCAGCTCTGCCATTTGAACAATCCTCCTCCATCTGTTGCTACTGCTCCTATTACCGGAGCTGCGTGTGAAGTGGCAACTCAGTGACGCCAGGCTTGCAGACACTTCATCAGTCTATCTGTCACTGCTTGTGTGTTTCCAATAACCCGTGCTAGGTGAGGTCATCAAAAACTTGCGTTTTAGTGCTGGGCTTCGGTGGTTTACATTCGCTAAGAGTAACACCACTGCTATCAGCAAGTAGGCTAGCTAGGATAAAAATTCGCTGGGCATTCAGACCTGCTATTCTTGGGGAAACAGCAACTCCTGTTGCTGTGAGTTAGCTCTCAAATGTGGTCTGTACAAGCTTGTTCTCACCATGAGGGGTAAGACCAGAGACAAAAACTAGTCAGATCTATTCCATAGTTTCAGTTATCTGTAGGCTAAACCTATGCTCTAGGTTTAATTCCCACCTCCAGCTAGGTTTCTATTTCAGTGGAAACTGTAGTCTGCACAGTTGGCCTCAGATTTCCTGAGGGAGTAAGCAAAAAGGAGTCAGAGGTGCTTCTGAAGCTTTCTGTCCTTATTTATGTGCAATACTGAGGGTAAAACCAGGCATCTCATAGAGTGTCAGAGAGGCCAGAAGGTCTCCTTTGCTCTACGTGGGGTTTTACTGAGATGTGGACTGCATAGCCTGGAACACAAGTTGTTTGTTTTATTTTACAAATTAAAAATAAAACCATGTTTGTTTGCATCAGTTGAGGGTCTTTTTCTCATAGCTGCTTGAAAAGTGAACTCTAGGTGCCAAGTAAAAATAAGGTTTAATGTTACAGTGTGCACTGGGAAGGGCAGAGCTGGTAATTGCTCTGCAAGCAGCAAGACACGAGTAGGTACAATGTTTAGGAGTCCACGTGAAGCGCAGGACTTGGCTGTGGCCTGTGGCAGATACGGGACTGAGCCGCAGGAAGGTGGGGTGAATTGGCAGCCACCCACAGCAAGTAACCCCTGTGAGTGTGTAGGTGAGGAAGCCGCGTCCTTAGGGAGGTTTTTCATAGGAGCAGTTCTCTCTTGCCACACGCTAGCTGCCAACCCGTGTCTGGCATTCTGGTTATGGAAAGCTAGTTGGGAGGTGGCTAGAATCCCTGGTTTCCTTTTAGTCCTCTCTTGTCAAGCGTTGTGCACTGGCAGACACTGGAAAACATGCTTGTTATGTTGGGCAGTGGTTTGCTCCTAAAAATTGATGAGGAGAAAGCTCATCTTCCCAGGTCTGCTTTCTCCTTTTGCTGTGTGGACGTGTGCAGTCTGTGAGGTCTGTGTGGGCTCGGTGTTGGGGACCGCTCTTTGCCTGCAAGGTACCCACAAGCCTGCAGGAGGACAGGAGGAACAGGGATCTGTTTTTTTTCACCTCTGTTCAATGCCGATGAAGTGGTTTGCGGGGCAGTGATGGCTGGTGTGGTCTCAGCTGTGTTTCATCTGACTCATCTGGTACAGTGGAATAAATGACCAGGATCTAAATGTTGTTTTACTGTGGCTGAATCTGAAAGCCTGACTATCAGTCCAAACAGTGTGGTGCTAGGGACCGTATTTATTTACAGAGAGAGACTTCCCCTGCCTTTAGGGGATAAATGCAGGAAAAAGAGAGTAGGCAAGGCAGAGGAGGCTCAGAGAGGCTGGACTGTTTGACAGCTACATGCAGGGGGTAGAAATTCAAGTCAGATCTTTTGATGCCTACCAGAAAGACTGTCTTTCCTCCTCATAATGACAATGAAACATGGAGGAATCTGACTGATAGCCCAGCTCACGTGGAGACAGTGTCCCCTCCAACTGCCAGAGGGTCTCTGGTTGGTTGTATTGACTGGACTGAACGGGAGAGGTTGTCTGCGGAGCCACGCGCCGTTATTACCCGCATCTCGTAGCATGACAAGGCATACGCCTGTTCCTGTTCCGTGCTGGTGTGGCCAGAAGCCTTCTGTTGCTGGCCCTCCTCGGCTCTGGATTGCTTTGTGACCAGAATTTAACAAGGCAGTTTACAATGGCTTTGACACCATTTGGGTAGATGAAGCTGGCTCAGAAAACATCCACCCACTTGCTAAACAATGCCTCAGGCTCTGAACACATTAAACTGCTCTGCTGCCTACATGCAGCTTTCCAGGTGGAGTTTGTTTTTGATGTTATCCATCCTCCTTGACGGCTTGTGAGCCGCCTAACTCTGACTCCACCTCCCATCTCTCCTTTCTGTAATTTGCATTATAATTTTTGGGAGCCTGCTTGTTGCAAAGTCTTGCACAGACAGAGAACGGTCTTTGTTTCAGAAAGTGTCTCTGCCCTTTCTGTTGGTCAGTGACCCAAAAACCAGGAACAAGACTTTAATAAAAAAACAAAGGACACTGTACATACTTGTTGGAAAACTCTGTGTCCAGTTAAGTGCTCGTCTCACAGGGATGCTAAGATGGCCAGGGTTATTGCAAATTCTATCCCTGATTTGTTTAAGAGTTGGTGGTTTGATACTGGATTTGACTTACTGGGATTGCAGAGACATGAAATTTTGCAGAAACCTTGATTTAAGTTTAGTTTGATGTGATGGAGATTCCAAGTCAAGCTTATTTAAAAAAAGAAAAGGAAAAAAGCAAACAACAATCATCCCACCAACAACTACTTTCTTTTTTTACCCTGAAGCGTATAATCTTCCTTGGAACTCTCCTTAAGCAGCAGAAGGGCAAAGAGGTGGATACTGCGAGCTAGCACAATTGGTGGCAAGGATCATGCTTTTTTAGACTTTACTCATGAAGATCAATATGTATATATGTTGAAACATACAGTAAGTAAAGAACCAACAGCTGTCTGCCATACTGCCGCAGTTGGCTGAGAAATGGCCCAAACACAGAAAAGTTTTTTTTTAAAAAAAAAAAGAGAGAGAGAGAAAAGCTGTCTTCAAGTATGTTTGAAATAATGAAAAGAACTGATGTGCAAAGCGATTAAGAGATCTTTGAGGATCAAACGCCTTGATTCAGTTTTGCCAATGGAAGAAAACTTTTCATCTGTTCTTATGTGGACCTTAAAGTAGGGCAGAAGGGTGTAGTTTTTAAATTATTTCATTTCAAAATTTACTTTGGGCAGGGGGAAAGGGTTCTTTCTGTTTGTTCTTGCTCTTGTTATTCAGTGTCCTTAACACAAAAGGCCAGCCTGGCTCTGAAATGAAGAGCAGGGTCGTTCTATGAACTGGTGGTTCATTAGTCTCCTTTTGATATGTCAGAACAGTAAGGGACCCTTTTATTTTTTTTTTCCCTTTCTAGTAATGTCTGTGTTCTTAAATCAAGACATCTTCCCTCATCACGCTGCAGTGGCTGAATCTTTTTCAGAGATTTCCTAAGTGGGTTGTACCAATAATGCTAATCTTGTGCAGGCAGAGTGTACAGTCAAGAGTTAGATGCATAAGGAAGAGAAAACCAAAGGTTTTCAATGCTCCATGCTGTAAATCCTGCTTCCCAGTTTTGTGTTTATTTGGAGCTGGATGCCTCCCAACAGGGTAAATCTGTATTTGTTTTTCCTGGTAACGTCTTGCAGCAGGAGCATAGAGGCAGGGTAGCTTTGGGAAGGTGCGATAAGGGAGGCTCAGAAGTGCAAATTGCTGGATTCCAGCACTGCAAGCTCATGAGCCATGTGCCCTTTCTTGGGAAAGGGGTGATGGAAGTAGCAACAGAAGAAGGTGAGGGGATCTGGAGCTGCAAGAGCAAAGAAAAGAGGTTAGGAAGGCCAGGAGAAAATTCAGGAATGTCCTTGTCTTTGGGTTTCTGCAGGGGACAGTGGAAGAGCTCCCTCTTCCTGTTTCAGCCTGCTCTAACCTTTGCAGAAAAAGAGCCTTCCGTGGGTGGCTGGAGTGTCTCAGTGGTCCCTGCATCCACGTGGCAGTGTGTTTCTTTCAGGACGGATTTGCATACTGGAGGATCCACAGGACAGCATGGATTTGCTCTATAGGTTCACCAGACCAGCTCTGCTGCATCATTCACTGCCACTAAAGGGTCAGTTCTCAGAGCATTCATGGCCGAGTTGTAGGCTTGTTGGTTTTAATGACAGAAATTGCCTCCATGGTGGAAGTTGTGCGATGGTTTTGCCTCGCTGCAAAAAAGTTGGTGACAGCAGAGAGAGGTTTTGTGTTTCTGTTGCCATTGCAGATGCTTTATTGAGTAGGCATCTGGTGCCACAGCAGCACAGGTGCTTCCTGTGGCCTGCAGCTAATGTGCTTCTGGTGTGTGGTTTCCTGATCTGCCCTAACTCTGGTCAGATGGTAGGTGTGCTCTAACCTATCTGGTAGGGCATTTGTGATACGCTGGTTTAAAGCCTTCTCTCCTCTAAGACTTAACTAGTAGAAGTCAGATTTTGTCACCCCGTGTGCAGCGGAGATGGCAAGTCCCGTTTATGCAGTTAGGGGAACCACATCCGTATGCTACACAAACTCTGTCATGCTCTAGTGACATACCAATAACAACAGTGGAAACATGAAAACAACATCAGCAAAAGTTGAAAACTGTATATTCCCATGACAGAGCAACGTTGGCCGTTGCAAGCTGGAAATGTTTTGCTGGTGAAAATTTCTAGCAAGGTGTGGACTGCTAAGTGAATTAAACTTCTTTGACCTGTTTCTAGATCAGCTCTTTCTGTTTGTTCCTTGGACTCCTTTGTCCATACCAGTGCCAGGGGTGAAATGTCACCATTGATAAAAGCCATTTTGTGAACAATATGATATGTGAAAAAATTACCTCCTATGGGCTGCTGATTTCCACCCTCTCGGACTTGAAAGCAGGCATACATTAATTTACTGCATACCTTTATTTACTGCATAGTTTTTATACTGCTCTAACATCATTGTCAACATGTCATTTCAGCATATTATCAATCTAAAGCAGCTGCGAGCAGCAAAAAAGAGTAAAGACAACAGTCCTCATGTGTGCCTGCCTTTGGGGTTGGGGGGGGGCTGGGGGGGCAGAGATTAGATTGTCCATGTATTATGTTTTGACAGTAGCTTCTCTCCTGGTGTTCACGTAAATAGTTATTTTTAGGAAGATCATATATTTCCCAGTAATTGTTTTAAATGCATCAAAGAGTGCACTGATATAAAGCCTGTGATTTATGGGTTCCCACTACTTTTTAATAGCTGAATTTAAATCCTGGATTCACTGAAGCCATTTGGAAAATTGGGATTATTCCAAGCTGGAGCAAAGGGAGGGAGACTGGTATTTTGCCAAGATCAGCAGTGATTCATTCCCACATTCATGCTCAGCATCCAGTGAAGGGCAGAAGCTGGGAATGCTGTAAGGAGAGCTAGCAAGAGATTATCGTGTTGAAGGTGAATCTGCCCTACTCACTCCCTCTGCTGCTAGATAAGGTCTTTTGAATGAGAAAGACCAAATTCTGTCGTGTTTTTCTTTCATTCCCTCTAAATGCTGATTTATTCATAGAAGCCCAAAGCCAACTAACTCACCTCCTGTCTGTAAGGCATAGAGAGAACTGAATATTGGCTGTCCCGAAGAATGTCCCCGTAGGGGTGAAGGACTGGAGAACACCTCAGGATAAATATACTTTGGAAATCCCTTACAAAGAGATGTTTTAGTAACTGCTTGGAATGAAGCAATGTCTGTATCAGGTTAGCCCAGCAGTCTCTGGCAGCGTGAGTAGGAGCCCTGAGGGACCTGTAAAGGGACAGGGTGGACCCAGGACTCATTGCTGGCACATTCTGTCACACTCCAGTGATATTTGGCCCCTGGACATGCTGAGTGAGAGGTGATCACAGAATAAATTAAATTGGTGATAGTATAATTTAGGTGTGGTGATAAATCTTGAAGGAATATAAAAAGTGAAAACTTGCTGTGGTCTAAGACTTACTTGGTTTTGTTTAGCTTGAGGACATTTGTTTTCGGTGCCTGCACCAGGGATCAGACTCCATCCCCTAGGACAAACAGCTAGACAGATAGTCCCTAATACATGGGCGTGAGGAACGGCTGTCCATCCGGGAGCCTGCCCTCGCTCCGTCCCTCCCTTGTCTGTGCAGCTCGCGGGGGCTGTGCTCCAGCTGCACATCCAGTAGCCCCGGCCGTGCTTATGGGGAGAGCGAGGCTTTTCCAGCAAGGCAGCTGAAATACTTCTTGGTCGTGACCCCCTTGGGATGTGTCTTTCCTCAGAGGGCTCTGTCCTCCTCGTCCTCGAGCCAGCTGACAGCCGAGTAAAATTTCTCATCGTGTCTCAGTTCTCTCAGCCCTGAGAGAGAGGCGCAGGGAGATGGTAAAATAAATGGAGCCAAGTATCCCAGCATGGTTCAGTCCCAGCAGAAAGGAATTTTTTTTTCCTTTCCTCTTTTGCAGAGCAGGGCCACAGCCAAAACAGTGTTTTCTGCTTTTCCTGACATGATTATCCCTGTTGCATATGTTTGAAATATAATAATTCTGAGAGCACTGCTGCTATGATCAGGAAGCAAAAATAAGCAAATTTATATTTGCGGGTAAGAGTCAGTAATAAACCCCTGAATTTCCAAAAACATAGAGAAGCATTGACATCTAAATACCAGAAATTCTAAGCCCTTACCTTGCTAATTCATGTGGCATTTGGAGGGGCTGTGGATTTTTATTTCGTCCTGGTATTTGTGGTATTTCCTGCCATTAGTATAGGAAAACCCTTGTGTGGTAAATGCTGTCTTTTTCCTCCGTTGGTGGCAGCCACTGAGACTTGGGTTCATGAAAGGCAAACCATCCTTTTCAATACTGAAGGGTCTTGGAGGTTCCTGGGAAGGAAAATCTCATTGGGGTTGAATAAGGATTTTGGTACTGTGATTGAGTGCCAGCTGAATGGCTCTAAGCAGAATAAATCTGGTCTTGAGATCCAAGAGCCTGGGGCTTAAAGCCCATTGGGTGGTTTCAAAAGCTGTAGCTTGGAAATACTGATAGTAATTTTATCATAACCTCTTAAAAGTAATCTGCGTATAAAGGTTTCAGGTACAAGTGTTGGCCCTGAGTCAGTAACGCGGCCTTCAGAAATTGCTGTTTTTATTGCAGATTAAACTGTAGATTGGGCTGTTTAGATTTGTAATGGAAAAATATTAGCCAACGTACTTTTCTCCCCTCCACCCTCTATCATCAGGGCATATATCAAATTGCACTATCTGGCAGGGAGTTCCAAATGTTATTTGAGAAGAGAGAAGAATGCAAGCGATGTCAGCAGAAAACAGCTGAGTAGCGGTTAAATTTCTTTGGCCTGAACCTGCTCCACAGGGAAAAAGAAACGCAACAACTGGACTTGTTTCATTTCACCCCAGCACAAACCATCCTTTGGAAACAGATGATGTTTGTGTGCAACTTCTCTACAGAAGCTGGAGGTTTGGGATGCTGCTAGGTGGACAAATCCTGCTCTGCTGTGGACGTGGCAGGTCGAGCTCACGGGGCCAGCACTGGCTCTGATCCCGCAGTGAAGGCACTGGACCTCGCAAGCACTGGCTATTACTGTTCCCTTGTGCAGCTGGAGCTGGTTACTTTAGAGGGGCAGCTTTAGGTTGCATCTCCATGGCCTGTTAAACTTTTAATCTACATTGGCTTCAAAGATAAAAGCCTTAAGAGCTGGCTCCAGTGAACTTGCCCAGTGCTGCAGAACAGCAGTGGAGGTGCGTGCAAGGATACTGTTAGCTGAGAAGTTGGACTGAGTTAAATGGTACCCTTAATCCCTTTGATACTGGCAGAGTCAAGTTAAAAGGTCTTCCCCACTTGGGGTGAAGGCTTTGCACGTGGAGATGCTGGTTCACTTAAGGGCAACGCTGTCTCTGCAGTGAAAGAGCTCCCTTCTCTGCTGGCATTTGCTTTATCGCTGAGGGAAGAAGTCCCTTCTGCAGTGTCTCACGTCACAAGCTGGGGACATGTGTTGAAATTTTGGTCCATAGAGGCTTTTTAAATAAACAACAATGGAGACAGAAAATGGCTAGAAACAGAATGGCTAACAGGAGAAGAAAACTAAAGTAAACATTGCCCTTGTTTTTCTTCTGCCAGTCAGCCTACAGCGTCGTCTGGCTTCTTTGCCTTGCGCTCCCCATTTTAGCTGCATTTTGCCTGGTTATTCACATAGCAGAGATCCACCTTTTTCTTATCTTCACAGCTGCCGCAAGCAACAGGAGGTTGCAATCCCATGACATGATCCTTCCTGGGATCTTTCTTGTCTGACTGGGTGTTTAGTTTTCCCCAATTCCTGCCTCTGGACCCCTCTGATGAGGCAGCTTGGTCTCCTCTAGGATGGAAACACAAGTGAGCCAGGGAACAGGAGCTGGCTTTCTCCCATCCCCACCCCAGCTTTGTACAGCTCCCAGAGGTAGACTTTCAGCACAGCTACACAACAGTCTGTCTTAAGATACCTGAGTCAGACTTTTTCTTACACCCTGATCTAGGGGTAGTCTCTAGCCTAAACCAGTGTCTGTTCTTCACGAATGTTTTGTATTGAAGTATTTTCTAGATGTAGTGCACAAAATGCATCAGGTACTTGGGCTTAATTCCCATAGACTTCAGTAAGAATTATGCAACTCCCATTGCAGAAAAGCGTGGACAGGTATTAAGGTCAATTTGGGGAGATTTTGTAATTGAATGCAAGAGGAGAAAAACAGACCTAAGGAAGACGTGGCTTCTGCAATCCCGCTTCTATTGCAGCCATAGGGAGGTCCCCCATTAATTTCAATAAAAGGAGAAATAAAGTATCAATCAGGAAATCAGAGGAAAACCAGAGAATTTGCCTGTGAATTTATTTTTCTGAGGGGTATGGAATAATTTCATAAACTGAAGAAATACTCCTGATAGTAAACGTCTTTGTTCTACACTAAAAATAGCACGGCTGAATATTTTTGTATGTTAAATTAAATTCTTCAAAAACTTGTATGACTAATTGTTTGTAAGTGACTGCAGGAATGGAACTGATGTATTGAAACCGTATATTCAAGATCCTAAACAAAATCCTATTTAGTGCTCTGAAGCTTTTGTCTTTGAATGTATTTCCTCTCTTCCTCAACCCAGTGGTTGGTGCACTAGTCGTGTTGCCTAGTACGGCCTTCTAAAACAGATACATTTTTATTTGCATGCAAATTGGTAGGAGGCAGCTTGCCTGTAAATACTGTGCTAATTATTACAGGTTCCATGGTTCATCAGGGCTGTGATGCCTAATTGGCTGCGGGATTGCCTATAACTCTCGATAGCCTGATTCGGAGCAATAGGAACTGTTGAATCTACATAATAAAGCGGGTGTGATGAAAGGTGAGTGCACACCTACTTTATATGTGCGTTATCATTCTCATCAAGGTCAAAGCATTTTTTTCCTTCCAGATATACATATTCATAGAGCCTGTGCACAACTAATGAGTCGGAAGATTAAATGGTTGTGGATTAAGAACAAACCCTACTGTTCTTCTAATTAGATTGAAAGTTACTTAGTTCATCTGATTAGAATTCTGAATTCAAACCAGCTAACACACGGTGCTCCTCAGCTACTTGCAAAATCAGAGCGTAAGAGTCACTGGAACAGATTAGCAGCCTGTTTCATCCAGTCCCCCCAAATCCCAGAGTGGCCGGTGCCACCTCTGAAGAATGACTGGAATCCCCCCTGAATTTCCACAGGGAGAGACTGACCCAGGGCAGGGGGGCCGTGCAGCCAGGGTTAGCTAGCACACAAGATCTCAGGCCAGGATCAATTTCATGGCAGTTTGGGGTTTTTTTAATATTATAGCAGGGCTATTACTTCTAGTCCCTGGCAATAGGCATATTACCTAAGGTACTGAGGTAAGTCCTTGCTCTTGCAACTGCCATGCATTAAAACGCCTGTCTTTTCAACACATACTAAGGTATATAACTAGCAATCATGACTCAAGGGAGTCCTTGCCCTA
>KL257997.1:0-25709 GCA_000699545.1 Podiceps cristatus | reverse complement strand
GGGGGGGTGTTGGGGTTTGGGGTTTTTTTGTTTTTTTTTCATGTTTTGGGGTTTTGTGTGTGTGTGTGCATGCATTTATTTTAACTTTTTCTGTTTGAAGGGGGGGAGGGACCACAGGTTCCGACCTGTGTATTTAACGAAAAGAGAGCACTGAATGAGAGAATTTCAAGAAGTTTTCACAGGTGCATTAAAATAGCATAAGATTCCCGTTTCCTTAATGAAAAATGGGAGCAATATGTATCTTTCCACAACAGATATGAAACAAAGAGAACTAAGAAATGTGTTGGCATTCAAAAGAGCAGGAAAGTAACACTGTTCCTGTTACTGTTAGAAGGTTAAAATCCTGCCTGGCAGCCTATAAACTATTTAAACGATCCTACAGAAATTCCATTTACTGAATCATCTTTGGGATTTATAGCTAAATCCTTCACCCCAATTGAAGACCCAATGTACTCACAGCCCTGCCGGAAAATACACCTTAATGAGGGGAAATTGTAAAACTGGACTGAAAAAAAAAAAAAGCCCTCTTCAGCAAAGAGGGTCCTTGCTGCAGTCCTCACTTCACATGGCCATTGAGATGATGGCAGCTGTGCTGCTGTGATCATATGTGACCTAGATTTTCTTCACAGTAGTCCTGTGCTCTCCCTGATCTTGTGGAGGCCTGAATGAATTGAATAGAAACATTTCTGGATGCTTTCAGAGAGCAATGCTAGCTTTTTCTTTCTCTCTCTTTTTCTTCAAACCACAGCATCTGTTCCCCTTGTGTTTTTCTCCCTTTGCTCTCACACAGTGGTTGTGAAAGAGGACAGGGCTGGCGTAGCTTTAATTTGGGTAATGGTGGATGGGGAAATCAGGGCAGGTGCGATTCCTCCGTGGTGTGCTGCAACATAGCAGAGTGTAAAACTCAAGTCCGTGGATTTTAGCACTGGTGGCATGCAAAGGAAGATAGGAGGGCTGTTGGGAAGATCGAGGGGTGAGACTACAGCATCGGGAAACCTTGAGTTTCTGCACTGACCATGGGTCTAAGTGTAGTATCCATGTTCTTAGGTACCATTCAGGTTAAGCTCTCCTGCTTGGGCTCGGAAATTACCCCAGTGCAAGCTCCTAATTCTCTGGGGGAGAGAAGCTGGAGAGACTCAGCTCCTCATGTGTGCCCAAGCTCTTGTTAATGCCGTTCGCCTGGATTAGGTGTGGGCGGGAATAAAAGCTCATTGCATTACAGCACCCGGCAGAAAGTCTGAGACCGTCCCCGGCTGCTGGTACGGAGGCTGTGGGTCCTCCAGCCTCCTTCTGAACGTAGCTTTTGACTTCTGACTTCCCAGCTCTGACACCGATACCATCTGTTTTCATGAATAAAAATCACTCCATTTTGGAGGGTCTTGGTTAAGGTACTTGGAGGAAGCTAGAAAGATCTGGTTAGATTTCCTTAGGGGGGACAGCAAGGCCTTGCAGTAAAAAAGGCTGAAGCAATCTGTAGGGCAGACTGCTAGTATTTCCTTCCTTCCTTCCATGCAGATCCTGCTGAGTCTGTTGAAAATTGAAGTTTCTCGGATCAGATGTGAGGTTTTTTTAAACTTAAACTAAATAACTAGCGCTTCCAGTCAGAGTCACAGTGGAGACATTTAGATACTGTTCTGATAGCAGCAAAAATAAACACTTACTCTCTGCCTCAGTTCATATGTAAAATGAAATTGTAATGATCCCATCATGTGCTTTGCAGAAAGCTGTGAGGACGACTTCTCTTTAGTGCTGTCTTCAGTTACAGAGCTGTTCTGACAGTGGCGAGTGAGTGTTACAGGTGGTGGGTGGGGGTTCCTTCCGAAATTTTATATAACTCCAATATTATCTGTTCCTGTGATTGACTTGACACATGAATTCAAAACAGTTGGAGCTTCTCTCCCACTCTGGTGTAGCAAACTGGATGCGAAAATGACACTTTCCCCTGGGAGCTGATAGTTTGCTGTTCCGTGCATGGTGTTGTGTTCCTTTGTTCACTGAAAGTGGCATTTGGCAAGTGGTTTTTGCCACTTCAGGGTTGTCAGTTCTGTCTGCTAAAGGCCAAGATAAAGCTTCACAAAAAGCCTTTCACTCCAAACAAATCATCTCTGCAGAGTACTGGCTCGATGACAAAGGAACCAGGAGCTTAGAGGTGGTTTGGATTTTTTTTCCACCCCAAAGTGTGTGCTCTTCCCTGGTCGTGCTTTGATTTTAATGTGGTATTTCCTACCTTGCTGTAAACACCAGAGTGGTTTTTGTCTTGTGACTCGGCAGGGCTTTGCCATGACATTCCTTTCATAACGCGTTGCTGATAGCACTAGATGTGCTGCTGGCTGCTTCCAAGGCTTATCAGAGGGTTTGTACCAAGAGCACTTAGATAATCCCATGAGGAGGTGCATTAGCGGTAAGAAACCTGTATGAAGCACTGTTGTGATACGTTTGTGACAAAGCAGTATAAAAAACATGGGAACAAACCCGCGGACCTCTGGAAAGCTGTGATTTTCAATATGGTGAAGCAACGTGTGCAGTGTCCTGGTCCATAAAGGCATTGTTTCATGCGTAAAGGGACCTCGGTTACTTATCGACAGCGTAATGCCAAGGGTGCGAAGCTGGGCAGCAGCATCTGTCCTTCTGCAGCCCGGTGCGAAACGCACATCGGTTGTTACCAATGTAAATAACAGAAATGTGAGATGTGTTCATACCAATGAAACTCGCTTGGCTCTTGGTTTTAGTTGAAGAAAACAGACCGAATTTGTCATAGGGTTCACAAAGGTGTCTGAATACTTAAGAGATCCTCAGCAGACGTGACTTGATCCATCTTAATGGAATTTGCAGCTTTGTCTGTTGAGATGAAGCCTCACTATTTTTCATTTAGTTTTATTGTGTTGTATTATTCCTTACACACGAACAGCATAAAGAATCAGACATGAATTCAGAATTATTGTGCTTTCAAATTACATGCAGGTGGTCTGACCCAAGTGATAAATTGCTGTTTTGGCCTGGTTTTATTGGCTCCTCTAACACAGAGTACAAATCACAAGCCACGCAAAGGTATCAGATCCTATTCTGTGCACCATGCTTTCGCCCTGCAATTTGGCAGTTGCCTGAATGCTCAGCTCCTAATGGGCGTGTGTGGGTGTGATAATACATATAGGGACAAGGCAAAAGCCATAAGTCATGTTCAAACAGGAATGAAAGGAAACTTTTGTACTGAAAGGACCTCTCCTGTCTATTGTGTCAGGACTGTTACAACCTCCAGCTGCCAGAACAACCTCTAGGGCAGCAGTGGGATAAATAGCTAAACGTAGGAAGACAGCAGTGGCAGGCAATGAATCTGCAAAAGAGCAGACAAAAATCATGCAGTCCAACTGCAGATCCCATTATAATCAATGCAGGTTGTTTTAGGGACTTTGCAGAAACCAGGATTTGACTTCACAAGATGAAATGAGAAATTTAACAGGGATGAAGAAAGGCGTTACCATGCTATTCATAACACTCCTTGTTAGAAGCTGCCAGCTTCTTCCTGCATAAAATGAAGGAAGCTACAGGTGATGGAAAAATAAATTGGTCCCTGTGGGCACCCTGATTTTGACTGTTCATGTGTATTAGAGATGAAGCTGATGTGCTTCGAACTGCAGGTGAAATGGCAACAGTGGGACATGGAAACCTGGTATGTGTCAGTGATGCTGGAGGGCTGCACAGAAATGGTCAGGGTGTAATGCCACATTTTATTCAGGCTGGGGCTAAGACTTTCTTCTAAATTTTCTGCCCCTTCTCACAGTTGTACCTTACAATATGGGGCTTGCCAAACTTATAGTTGAACATTCTGGGACAATGAGGAATTGGATGTAGTTTCCTACAGGCCAAGGCAGCTCCTCATTGCTGGCTCGTCTCCTGTATGCGATTCAAAGCACTGAGTTGTACATGGGACTGAAAAATGTCTGCAGCTTTTATAACCCCCCATACAGCTTTGGCTTCAGCCTGAAGCACAGTTACGTGGGTAGGGAGAAAATGTTCTCTGAATGAATCCATCATAAACATAGCGCCTGTCCTGTAATAGCTGGCGTTGGAGAATAGCAAACTAATAAACCAAAGTCTTTTATTTCTTCCCTTCTTGTAGATGGCATGCTGAAGGCTTCTGAAAAGTGCTTCTGTCTCCCAGCCACAAGCTAGTGGCAGAGACGACCTTACAGCTTGCATTAGTCAGACGTGCTGAAGAAGAAATATTTGCTGGGTTTGCCTGGAAGCTCACAGCTGGGGTAGGTTTTAAATCTAATTGTGAAGGGACAAAGTTTTTCAGTAGCTTGGTCTCATCTAGAATAGGACTATCTAGCCCAGGAGATGCTTCTGACCGCCCCACTGAAGCTCTCTCTAGTCTCGTGAAGGGTTTCTGGTCTCTCTAGTCCCGCCCCCCGGGTATTTAGCACCACGTAATATCACAGAGCTACTGCCATGCCCATGTGGCCATAGAGAGCAGCTGTGACTGGGCTGTGTCTGGATTTGCGTGAGGTGGGTGAATGGTGACTGCCAGAGAGGGAGCAGGCTTGTCTGCAGCACCTGGGTTTGCCTTCCAAGATGTGGAAGTCCAAGCAAAATCTGGGAGATCTGAAAGCTGCTTTCATCTCTGGCCGTGCTGCCGAGAAAGGTCTGAGCGTGGCCAGATCTTGTTCACATTGCAGGTTTCCCAGCGAGCTCAAGGTGAAAGGTTACTTTCCTCGATCCTGTCCCACCAGCAGCATGCACAAAGAGCCCAGTCCTGGAAAACAAAAAAAGCTTTGTTGATTTTTATATAGATAGATATTTATGTATGTATATATAAACAGAAGGTGGTCTTGCTAGCTAAGAGAACTTAGCACCTCTGTTCTCCGCCCTTTCAGATGGTGTCTTTTTTCCTGTGGCCAGTTTGGAGTTGATAGTTTTTTGTGGTCCATGGTGAGTTTTGTGATGCTTCTCTCAGCTCTGTTACAAACATGAAGGTTCTCTCTTACGATTCAGATGCACAAAGCTAATGACTACATGGCAGGGGAGAGTTGGCCTTAGGGGGTTAATTTAGTGCCATCTTTCGTGCTACAGCATATGATGCTCTTCTTCAGTAACAGGACTCTGCGCTCACCTAGTGTAGTCTGTGCTCCTTCTGATAAGTCTGTAGGCTCAAACCAGTAAGATGTCCCCTTCCAAGGGAGCTCAACATATATTCGTGGTGTTAGAAATCACCTGGATGCTAAAGTGGTGCTTGAGTTACAACAAGAAAGCCTAGAAATTTTGATCTGGGTGTTCAGGTTCATATCAAAATTAAACAGGCCCCATTTCAACTATGGAAAAGAAGACTTTCCATGGCAGCATGAAGGCCAATGAAATCACAAGAATTACTATCCTCCAGGCTGATCTGGTTTTGTTGTTTATTTGTATTAATCATGTGCTCTGTGCCCCCAAATGAATGCCAAATTGACTATGCAATGAATCGCTGTTGCATTCATGAGATTCATGGTTGTGTTGCATTTTGGCAGTACCAGTCTCTTTTTCCGTGGCCTCTGAACTCCTGCTTGGCTTTCCCCAGTCTTTCTAAAAATCACCCACTTGTCCTGCTGGCCATCTTCAACAATTTATCCAGTCCCTAAGGGAGCTGACAATTTCCCTTCAAGGTACACACCTCTCCCATCTCTATTCTGTTCTCCTCCTCTTTTCCTCCTCACCGTCTTTGCAAAAATTACACCCAGAATGGAGCCGTAGATCTTGCATAGAGGAGAGAGAGCACAGGGCTTATCTACTAAGTTGTTGCCTCTCCAACAAGTTACTTCTTTCACTGTGTCTTTTCTCCCCAAGCTCTGTAGCCCAAACTCTCCCTGGCCTCTATAGACTGAGGGACGAGAGAGCAAGAAAATGCTGCCTCAGATTAGTTTTTCTCTCCAGTCCTTTTCCTGTATTTCCACATTTTCTCTGTCTGGTTTATTGCATTTGGGAACAAAGATTTTTTGATACTGTGCAGATAATATGATGGTGAAATACAACGTTTGGTAAGTGGAGCACCTGTAATCTTGTTTTCACAGCTCTTTTTCTTATGCTTACATCTTGAATGTGAGATTTGGATTTGCACGTTTTCCTTCCTCTGCAGCACAGCCACCCTGGTACAAAGCATTGGCTTTATTGTATGTAACAAGTCCTAGAAAGTTGCTTAGATCTTTTATTTCTGAGCTTGACACAAATAACGTGGCGTAAGCATTTTCAAGGCTGTTCTCATTATGAAGGTAGATCTTTTCCCCGGAACTCTACAATCATTTTTAGAAAATAATTTGGAGCAGTAAGAATGAGTGACAGCTCTCCCCTCAAACCTTTTCTATTAACTGACAAGAAAGGATGCCATTTGCTTCCTTTGCAAATAAAATGTATAAAATAGTATTAGTGGTACCTGAAAATATCACGTGAAAAGTGGTAGTAAAAGGCAATCCTGGTATCTGTTGAGAATGGACATTGTTCCATTCAGCCTCAGTTGTGATGAGAATCTTACCTTCCAGACCCGACTACACAACAGGCTATTTTGAGGAGACAGTCTCTTTACTTTGCTTGACTTTGCGAGGCTTTTAAAAATGTAATCCTTTTGCATACTTTTTATATATATATTACAAAAAATCATGCATGCAAACAAAAGCTCCTCCAACCTTTGAAAAATCTTTCTTAATATTATATAATAAGAAATACATAACTGTGCCTATTTTTACCATAATTTGCTTTCATTTGATGACATTCAATAGTAAGATTTATTATTACCCACATGGAAAATATCCTGCCTGGGGGTGGTTGAAATAGATCCTGCAGACAAGTCGTCAATCAGCTCGTGTTTATCTCTTCAGAGATCAGTGATATCAGAGGCAGGAAAAAATTCAACCAATCCAAGAGTATTTACTGCTAATAAAAGGAAATGTTCATGTGGATTTATACTGCATCTCTCACCAGAGGTCACACAACGTTTTTGCAGGAGGGCTGATTTATAGAGCCTCATCTGAAGATGAGGCATGGAGGGCTCGGAGGTGCCCCAGCTCCCTGCTCAGCCGGGGCAGTAGCCCTTATCCTGACGCGTGCTCTGGCCATCGCTCTCTTTCTGGGAGAGGGTCTAACTTTCCTCACAGAGGGTGGCACGCGGAGGGCTTTAAGGTAATACTGCTCTCCCTGTCCCCCTCGCTAACAGTTCAGCTAAAAGGATTTAAGACTAATGCAGACAAAAGGACCTTTTACATCAGATGAACAGCATGCAAAATTATTGTCTTATGTTTCTAAGAAGTGAATTGTAGCTTCTAACCTAACTCTGCTATAATTTTGAAGCAGAAGGTCTTATATCTGTGTCCCTGATAGAGAGGTTTTTCAGTGTTTTATGACAACATTCAGAATATTTATAGGTATTGACTGCAGCGTTCGGGACAAAGATCTGTTGTCCCTGAGGCAAAATAACAACCCTGACTTTACCTAGTATTTGCCTCTCAGTGTAATCAGTCTGGAACCAAGACTGCAATTGTTATTTAACCCATGTATGACAGAAGTTTTCTTTCTCTCACTTTTGCTTTTTGTCTTTGTAAAATTCAGTATTTATACTTACTGAAACAAAGAGCACTTTGAATCACCACATGAAGTGTGTGTTTTTTAAAAAGTTATAAAGGAGTCTTTTTTTGTTTGATTCTTATGTTTCTGTCTAAGGAAATTTACTGGAACATTCATTTCTGTTTGAGAGGAAGCTTGCTCTATGTGGACAATAAAGATGTTAAGATCAGGATGAATGTCTATGAGAGATAATAATAGTGAATAAAAAAATGCACCAGTCCAGTACTCATATTTTCCAGGAAGAAAACCAGCAAGAACTCAGTTCTGGGTTGTGTTTTAAATCTAAGCCCCATTGTCCCTGACTGGGTTCTGAGTCTGTCAGAAAGACTTCTTCTTTGTTCCTTCAGGTAGCTTCAATCTGAAGCATTTGGAGCATTTTCATATTTTAAGCAAAGATTTTTAAGACGCATATGTATTTTCACTCTTCCAGCTTTAGAATGTAAAGCAAAGCATCTTTTTACTATTTCCTGTTGAACATGAGCAGAGCTCGTTGACACTGGCAAAAGTAATTTGACCTACGATGTGCCTGTGTGTGGGATGGCCAGCAGTTATCAATGGTACGTGATATGTGCCATTAATATAGTGCTCCTCTTATGCCAGGGAACATGCCTTGTGAGGCAACACAGCACTAGCGATAGCTTCACCTCAGGCACCCTGATAGCCTGGCCTGTGTGTTGTGGTGATGCTGACCGTACAGGCTGACAAGATTTGTTCTCTCGAGAGACACAAGGTGGGTGAGAACATTATTTTCCTGTTGATGCTGTTGCACTTGGTGGCAATAATCATACATTTGCAGTGTCAGGACCAGAATTTAGTTATGCCCTTTTACAGGTCAATAACCTAGGCTGGAGGTACAGAGTTATTTTTCTTCCTTTCCTTTCTTTCCCAGTCAATATGTTGTTTTCACAAAGCAAATGGTACTTCAGCCGCGGAGCACTGAGGGTGACCCATCCTCTGGCGCTTTGGCATTCACCCTGGCCACGTGCAGGTAAGCTGCTTCCCGTTCACAGACGGGATTTGTTAGTGGGTAAAGTTCTCCTTGTAAGAAAAGTTACTTGGAAATGCTGTTGCTCATCCTTTTATGCCTACCATTAAACCTCTTCCCTTTCAGAATGCCCACATAAGGTTTCCTGGCCCAGCCCAGCACCCACCTTGTGCCTTTGTGGCTGTGCTTGTTCTCCAGTGTCACATCACATGTGAAACAGCCTTTCATACCAAGAACTACAAGAGTCCTAGATTCCTGTGTCACACTGCATTTGTAAGCCCAACTCTGCTATTGACAGGTTGCTGGTCTGTGAGATGGCTGTGACAATACAACCTGGCAAATATTAGCCTGGAAAATACTCAGGAGTTTGTTGCCATCAGCAAACCTGGGGTCCCTAAGAGGTCGGCGTCAGCAGCGTGCGGGGCGAAGCCATCCAGTGCGATTGTGTTAGTGCTAGCACAGAGCGTGAACTCCTGAGAGGGGACTTGGCACTGGCTTATGCTCAAGGGCAATTGTTGGAGCAGCTTGTGCGCAGGCAGCTTGCCAGCTAGACGGGCATAGCTGTGGACAGCTAATAGGCTGTGTGTGTGCAAGGAAGGCAGGATGCACAGCTGGGAAATGGGAGAGAGATTTCTATAAACTCCTGCTCTGAGGGGTAAGAGTACATTCAGGCAATGCCAATCCGTGGAGGAGTAAAGAAATTATTTCTGGCAGCTAAGACAGGTTCTTGGTCTGGCTGAATCTGACAGAATGCTGTGGGGGAGAACTGGAGACGTCATGGTTAATGAGTATGGAAATTATATCAGTAGCTTGGCCATCTAGGTTTTAAATGTTGTCAATCTGTAACATAAAATACTTCAGTCTAACGTTTTCTGGCTGCCTAGTTTAAGGCATAAAAGCAGGCAGCCTCTCTGTAATGAGTCGGTATCTATAGACAGCAAGCTGTTGATAGCAAAGCAGAAATCTTGGCTTCTCGTCTCAACAAGTTAAGTTTAAATTAATCAGAAAAGATGGTGGGCAGGAGAGGAAGAGGGTTGTTTTCTTTTGTTTTCACATCTTTGACTCACCTGACAAACTGAATTCCTTATGATTTTTCTGTCTCCCTGCTAGGCCCGCAGGAGTATTGGCTCACTCCTCTCTTCTTGGCTCTGTGCGCGCTCCAGCTCAGGAGCTATGCAGTGACCCTCTTGCCCAGTTCATCTTTGCATCCCGGAGCATATTTAGAATTTGCACCACGAATGCTGGGATAAGGCAAAACCTATCTGCTGTAAACATAGTGCCACCCAGCATTTCAGTCCAGCGAGGGAGAATTACCAAAACTCCAAGACAAAAGTGTTGTGTATCTTTTAACTGGTATATGGAAAGGATCCTCTTCAAGCTTAACGAGTCTGTGGCAGTTGCAGACATCCAAGTGGGCCTTGCTGTCTCCAGAAGAGATAGAAAGTGACTCTGGGAAGGGAGAGTGTGGAATCTGACACTACTGTGTAATTGAGGAAAAAGAGGCCATATACATTATTTATCAGCAGAAGGCTGGGCTCAATGTTAACAAGTGAGAAGAAAGTGACTTCAAAACACTGACTTTCTGCTCTTCCCTGTAAGAAAGGCTTCTGTGTTAAATTGCTTGTGTTTTAGAGCAAGAGGCAGACAGAGCTGTTATTTATACTGTGCCTTATTTCGTGTGCGCGGTGGTGTACAAGATTGAGGGAGAGGCAGGGATCGCCCCAAGGAGTGCACACTCTATTCACTCAAGCTGCGGCAAGGATGTGTCATGCACGCTGCCCTGTAACTAGCTAATCCCAATCAGCTCCAGGCAAAAGATTTCACTGCAAGACAGAAGCAAGCAGAATTGCTACCAATTTGGCACTTCCACTGGGCAGGGACAGTTTTAAAACCTGAGGAATTTTCTCTGAATCGCTCTGTCGACCATCTGCCTTGGCCATGCCCTCTCTTTGCAACCACTGTCCAGCTTTGGGGTTGGATGAGCTGATCTTGTGGTTTTTGTCCTCGTATGGATCCCCCACCAGCAGGGTCTGTCCTGTCCGGTGTTGGGGTATGTGCTGGAACTGGTATGGGCAGCACAGCTCAGGCTGTCGCAAAGTCATGCAAATGTGCTGGGCTTTTCTTTTTTAGCTGTTTCCTGATGATTTTCTAGAGAAACCTGCCCTGGTTGACTAACATCAAGTTTTGCTTTTAATGATGTGTGATTGTTGCCAGCAAAAGATATTATGTTCCGAAGAGCACTGGACACTGTGCTGCCTTTTTTCGTTAGAAAACACAGCATGGGCAAGTCCCTCCCTGTGGAGAGATCACCTTCGTTACCGAGCAGATCTTGCAGTTACTGTCAGCCTGGCCGTCGCAGCTAGAGGCCCCAAGCAGAGCTCGAAGCCTTGCTGGACCACTTTCCAGATACGCACATCCGTTAGACCCCACCACAACGGGGTAAGGGCTCTTCCTCCCACTCCACCCAGCAGGTGTAAATGACACTTGCTGCTGGTGGTTGCTAACTGTAGCCCTGCTTGGGTTGCAGTCCGCGGTTGGCACGTTTGTGTTGCAAATCTGGCACCCAGCACTAATCCATGAGTTTGTATTTCCAAAAGTTGTATCCTGTTCTTTTCTACAGGTCCCAAAAGGTAACACGCACCCCTCCTCCCCCTGCCACTGTCTTCCCTTTGTAAGGCCACTGTCTTCTCCTGTCACCATTTCTGCTTTACAGCTCTTTGTCCTTCCTATGGCATAAAATCCAGGCAGTTTTCTTTGTTTCCTGGTGTGACCCCAAGCAGCCAGTACTTTGGTTCTGGGAAGAAAATTAGCCCAGTGGGGCAAGATGAGAATAACTAGGCCTCTGTAAAAGTCAGGAAGCAAAAAGTGAACACTATTGCACTGGAACTGATGGGGGGAAAAGTACTCTCTTCCTTGATTTCTAACTCTGGCTCATTGATTCTTCTCTTGGTTCAATCAGCAGTTACTGCTTCTCCTTAATACAGGTTCATAACTGCTTAGTGGAGTGGGCTCATAACAGAAATACCCCTGAGAAATCGTAACAACGGGGTGGGGTGGGGAATCTGTGGAACACTGAAATCTTACCTGTGGCCCAGAACAAATGTATTAGAGCAGGGAATTGCTCTTTCTTACAGGCCTCACTTGAAAGTCACTTTGCAGACAAGTTTGTGGCTGCCCAGCATGTTCAGAGGGGCCAGGAGGCGTATACCTGAGTGGTGAAAACAAATAGCACTTTTTGGAATAAGAAAGCGGGAGTACTGTGGAGTTTTCCCTGTCCCCAAGCTTATTATAGCAAAGAAGGTAATGGCAGGAAAGAGTAAGGAATAGGGAGGATTTCTGTAAAGGTGGGATGGGAATAGGAGAGGCTGGAGGTGAGGCGCAGCGCTGGGGGAGGGAGGCAGCCGTGCGGGACTGAGTCATGCATCCTCCCGCAAGCAGCACTGACTCACTGGGAAGACGATCGCTCTGCTGTTCCCTTTCTGCTGAGGCTGAGGAACAGCCAATTGATACTCAACTTTACTCTGCAAGCTCCCCGGTTAGAGAGTCAGATGTAAAAGGGAAGAAGCTGGAGACCATGGAAAACTGAAGTGAGAGCCAAGGTGGACCCTGGCAAGCGCAGCCTGAGGGGCTGGTGTTCCTGCAGAGGATCCCTGCAGCAGCTGGAGCGGAGAATCCCCTGGTGCATGGGCTGGATGGGGAGCAGCGGTTAAGCTCCTACAGCCGAGCTACGCGCCCGAGCCTTCAGTGCATGTTTGTGTTGCCTCTGCCGCAGGGCCAAGGCTCTCTCAGCACTGCGGCTCCCAAAGAGGCACAGAAGAGCCAGACTTCACAGCGGGCTACCTGGGAGCCGTGCCCCCACCTCTGCTCTGGGTTAAAGTTAAGTACAGCCGATCAGGGTGTCCTTCTGATGATTGTTATCTCCTGTCCAGCTCATAATGCTTAGCAGATGAGGAGAGCCATCACTTAATCTGCAGTATCTGCAGATTTCTAAAAGAAAAAATATTTTTTTATTACTTGTGTACACAGGAGAGTAATTCTGCATGGCTCAGGAAAGGGACCAGAGGACCACGTGATTTCTTCCTTCTCTGAGAAAGGAGGAAAGAAAATACCTAAAAAGAATCCAAAATGACCCTAAAAGCTGATTCGCACTCAGATTGTTACAGCTTGAAAGAGATTCCTTATGAGCAAAGTGTAAAGAGGCCTAATACACAATGCGGTGTTGTAATTATTTTCAAAGCAGCGAATGACTCTGAGTGTGTTTGTGCAGCCAGCGTTGAGGGCAGGGGCTGTTAACGGCAGAGTACAGCCAGTCCCCAACTCGGGGATCAGAAGATGTGATAGCAATTGCAAGTCAGTGCTGCAATTTTCTTTCGCTTTACAAGTTTTATGTTGGTAATGTGAAGTAATTAATGAACCAGAGCAGTGCTGCAGAGGGGGAATAATTTTAATGCTCTTTTTTAAACACACTACTAAATCAATGGGGCAGTTTAAAAAGGAATGATAGCCTGGAGATTAGGAAGCTTAATAAGAGAAATTAGGCAGGGTTTTGAGAGTGACTGAATCTCAAGTAGGTAGGTACTTCGTGATCCGCTGCGTGGGCATTTGTACGTTTGGCATACACTGGCATAGGCAGAACTTTCTGACTTTAGGCCTAACTAGTCAGAGTCTGCTACCTTGGCCAGAAGTAAAGATCCCCAGGACTTGCAAAAGGCACTGAGAGATTGTAAAGCACAAGCTACACTCTTGCTTTCCACTGTGCAGGAGCAGTATTTTTCCACTCCTGTCATAGGTCTTCTGACTACCAGCTACATAAGCGATGTCTACATGGTCTTTTGAAGGCAGATACGAGCTTACTCTGGCTGCTGTCCAAGAGAACCAGAAGCCATGTAGCTGCAGCTAATGTGCTACATGCCCAAATTACTGTGGCCTGCTGAGAGGCAGGATATTAGCTTGGGCTCAGGGCTCTGGCCAGCTCAGGCCAATGAGTAAAGCAAACTTTCATCTGCATGCAGAGAAGCATGTAGACAAGGATAGCCAACTTGCATAGGGTTTGGAAAGCCATTTTCATTATCAAGTTGGGGCGCATTAGCTGACCCAGTGAAGATCAGGCAGACACAATTTACTGTGCATCCTGCCCCGAGCACAGAGCAACACCACGTGGTTGGCCTGAGAGCCAGCCAGTTTCTCTGTGGCCAAGGAAAACTGCTTAGTGGGCTTGATCCAAATTCTGTGGGCCTCCAGTTGGCTGTCCCTCTTGTAGGCATACCCGGAGTTTGTCTTCTGTTTTGGATGGCAGTGACTTGTTACGGACACAGAGGGTTTGAATTCAGTCTCGCTGGCTTTGTGAGTTTCTGCAGGAGCCGAGTATGTGACGCCTGATTATCCATATTGAATTCTGAGCCATAAAGGTGGATATGCACATGCATGTGTGTATTCATATATGTGCATATGTACACATGCTATGTATAATACAAGAAAGCAGGTATGTTTATATGTAAGTACATACACAAAATTCAGTCTTGCTTATCTTAGAATGATACATAAAGATATTAAGGATCCACAGCAAGAACTAAGAATGCACCTTTATGCATCACGGTGCAGTCAATCAGGAACCTCTTTTACCTCTCACTCAAAACATGTAGCCCCCCTCTCCTGCTCTTGTGTGTCGCCATCTGCAACATTTCTGGAACACTAAAGCATTTTAAAAGCAGGAATTTGAGTAACTGTCTCAGTTACTAAGGATAGAACCACAATTTGAACGGGAAGAAGCTTTGATTAAAGCAGACCCATCAGGTGAAATCCTGGCTGTATTAGGGTCAATGGCACAACTCTCATCGATCCTCTACGTAGTCAGGATTTTCCTCCTATCTTGTAACACTTGCCTTTCCTGAGTTTGAGGCATTAGTCCTATAATGGAATAGATAAGCTAAAAATGGAAAACAGTCTGACCTAAAATAGTTTGACATCCATATCACGGTGCTTATTGTCTGGGAATACATCTAAATGACATGTTGATTAATACTGAACTGAGGAAAATGTGATTCATTGGAAAGAACTGGGATTGTACCAATAATTCAGTATCAGAAGCTACACAGACATCAACTCGGTGTGCAGTGTTTCCAGTAAAACTTTATTTGCAAGCTGTCAGATTCATCTGCCATTTTCCCAGCTACTTTGGTTCACTTCTGAGTGGCCTGGATGAAATATTCCAATCCAGTTCCTGTGGGCTATCAGCTACTTTACTGAAGAAACTTTTTTCCCCTGCCTTTTACTGAAAACAAAACAGTCACATCAAGTCAGGTTGCTGTGAGCGGCTTTTAAGAGAGATGTTGGTTGCACTTAGCACACAGCTGGGGCCAAAGTGAAGCTGTTTAAGTGCCTGAGCTATTCAGCTGGAAATTACATCTTGTGCAGGAGCCTAAATGTCAAGTTCCCGGGTCCCCCTCACAGCCAGAACTCCGACAATTCTCCTTTTCCCATGACTCTTCTTCACTTCTCTACAGATGTAAGTGTGCTTTTCTTCAGATACAATAAATCATAGATGGGAGTGCCACAATCTAAAGCAAAGCGAGCTGTCGCCCAGGACTTCAGATGACACTTCGCCACATTAATGAGTAAGCAGAGCCTACAGGAAAGATGCCTTTTGAAATGCACTGTTTGTGTCAGCAGTGCTAAACCTAACGAACCAAAACACTGAGGGGAAAAAAGGGAATCATCAGCTGCACCTAAAGCTATAGGCTATAAAGTCAGATTGGTCAAGAAAAGCTCAAATACGAGCAAATCTTTGGGACAGTACATAGATTATATTTTCCATAAGCAATAAGACAGCATCTACTCCCAGCCTTGTGATGAGAGGAAAGCACTAAAGGAAAGACTAAATGTAACCATGTGAAGAGAAAGGAGCAGGAGTTGAATGTGTTTCTTATTTTGGAACCTTCTCATGGCAAACAAGCAAGACTCGAGCCAAAATCTTCAGGACACAGAAGGAAGTTGGAACCGTTACACTGCCTCATGGCTCATGAGCAAGCTGGCATGAAGAAAGGGATCAGCTATACATTGTTTAGAAGGAGCCACACAGAGCATGCAGTATAACATGCATCCCCCGGGGCGTTTGGAGGCGAAGCCTATCAACAGGGAGTGGAACCGGTCCAAATTTACAGCAATGTAACGAAACGATAATTTGACTCTTGATGATGGAGGAGCAAAAATGTGCACCAGAAAAACAGTAATAGCTGGTGGTAGGGTACGGAGATGGTGCTGGGGGAATGGCTTTGCTTTACTTGCTAGTGCTAGTTCCCTTAGTTCTGATTCTTGTAGTACACACTCTATAACCAGTTACTCTTCCATTAAACTACTTAAATAATAATCTGCTGAAGGAACCTTTCACATCACTAACGTGATGAGAACAAAACAGTATTAGCTACAGTTCTTATGTTTGTGGTTACTTCATGTTGATACAAACAGAAGTGCTTGGTCTTCAGTTAACAATAGCTGGGGTTTAGATTTTCTTCCTTCAGTGATCCCAAATTATGCTTGTGTGCATAATTTGTTACTAGAGGCAGAATACACTTCAACTGTAATAGCTGAATTTTTAAGGTTAATATTAAGGCTAAGTACATAACATTTATTTTCTTCTGAAGAAAGCATGTATACTCTGGAAGATGAAAACCATGTCTGTGAGAGCAATGGCTGATGGCTTAGTTCTGCATGATAAAATAAATAACTTCGATTAACTTCAAGCTCCAGTACCTCAGATGTTTGTTGTCACAGAGCAGCAGCTTGGCTGATTGGCAGCTCGGGTTTAGTCGACATGTGTTAACAGAAATTGCTCAATTTACATGGAGTACTTCAATCTGCTGTTTTAGAAGTTTCTGTCCCACATAGACTAGCATTTCAGCTTTTGAATAAATGGAGGACTTGTAAGGGTCATTAAAGAAATTGCTAAGGCTTCTGCAAATGCTATAGGCCAGATTGCTGACTGAGATGCATAGCTGCACGTGTCACTGCAGATACTTCCCAGATAATGGTACTGATTGAGATTTTAATCTGGACAAAGTGCTGGAGGCAACTTTTTTTTCCAGCACTCAATTATCCCGATAATAACATGCTTAGTTTTTCCTGCGTTCAGAATGTGTGGTCTGCTGCAACTGTGCAGTGTGCATACTGTGCTGTTTGGAGTGTGTGTGGGGGAAACCAGTGACCAGAGTTCATGCCACAGCAAATGGCACTCACAGCACAAGTCCCACCGTGTGCAGGGCAATGTATTTTTACCTTGGATGGATAAACGAAGTAACCACCATGAGAAAGGGTTGCATTTCTTCCCACAGGCTGCCAGACGACTCCTTACTGGTTCTCAACAGCCAGGAATTCCACATAGGAATAAATTTGAAGCACAGCCTGCTGTTAGGACTATGTAGTATGTTGTAGGGGCAAGACTATCGTTTTATTGTGAGTATGCATCTTACATCCTCCCTAGTGGGATCTGCAACAGAGTCTTCTAAAATCTCACACAACACAAAGAATTTGGAGTAGTTTCCCACGGACATTCTCCATAAAAGAATTTCTTAAAAGAGATAACTCAGCCAGGAAATGGGAACTAGGGGGGCAAATTCCTTCATTGAAGTCAGTCTCCCATTGGTAAAGGATTTAAAACATTGTCCCTATATGACTAATCCCAACTATGCTTCCCTAATTTCAGTAACAGTTTCTAGAGATGAAGGGTGAAGCCATTTTAGAAAATCAAGCTTTATTTGCTTTTTATTCATTAGAGATTATTCTGCTTGATTGAATTACTGATAACACTTCTTTTATTAAAATCTATGAAACCTAGATTTACTTTTCAGTATCTATATCATCTTCTGTTCCTTAATACTTTTCATCAAGCTCAAGGAATGAAAACAAATTTAGCTGCTTCATGTTTGTTCACGATTGACTTTTACCAGGATCACGTTAGCATGGTTACATACTTGTTATTAAATGATGGCAGAGTGCACATTTCTGAGACAATGCAGAACACCCGTTCTTACCTTCGGCAGTTTATAACTGAAAATGATAGAGCGTACCGAGTTTTCTAGGAGAGCCCGAGAAGGTATTGCTGCTTTCACAGCTGCCTCTGTCCCTCTCTCTGCATTGTCTGCAGAGGTAGCTGTGAATTTGGCTCACTTTCTTTGTTTATGTGTCCAGTTGCATTTGTTGCTTGAAGTGAACGCACGTGCCCCAGGCAATGCACGTAAGATTTTTGGCTTTTTATGGCTAGTTGAAAGTCTTTCCATTTATGTTAGATTAAGCTGTATTTGATTTAGTTAAGCTAGTGCTGGGTTGCAACTTTTATTCTGGACTAAGAGTGATCTGTGTCAATTTACCTTAAATCCATCCTAATTGACTTGCACTGAACTGAACTAACACCTGATTTATGCCCTCAATTATCCCATTTTAACCAACAGCTCAGGCATGCTGTCCAGTTCCAGCAACTTAACGAGTTACCGCACATCAGTTGAGGCACGGTAACTGCAGCGTGCCTTTCTTTAGCCTGCAGCAAACGTGAGGTTCGATGTGTCAGCTTAACCTCGAGGCCAAGAAAAATAGAAGTCTAAACTGGTTCCTTCCATCCCAGATCGCCACAGGCTAAGAGCAAACACACATGGTCAATTACCGCGGCTCGGTTGATGCATGGTAAGTTGTCAAGCATGTCAGTACGTGAATGAGATCACTCATTCTCGTATTCAGACCCTGAAAGTATCATTTTAAACTGGTGTTAAATAAACAAGTGTAACTATGGATATGGACACATGGACAAATTAGTGTGGGAATAACAAGTCTTTATGTGTCAGCTTTTTCCATATGCATACCTGTATAACATGCTAGGTGATTTGAGGTAGCTTCCTTTTACCCAGGGGGAAGGTATAGCTAAGGCACGGTAAATTCAAAGTCTGGCTTCCATTGCAGTAATGGTTTTAACCTAGTTTAGAACAGTTTTGCTTGGCTAAAGTGTAATAAAATGCATTTAAACCACTTCTACAACAGTTAAACTATACCTGTTACATATTTTACTCTTTGCTTCGGTGGTGCAGTTTTGCAGGTCAAATCTTTGAATTAGTAAGAGCTTTTCCATTGATTCCCTAGAGCAGTATTTTACTGAGAAGTTTGAAGACCCTTCATTTAAGAGTCTATTTTAAAGACGAATGTGAATTTTTCTTAAAAACTATTGAAAAAAACAAACCCCAAGGCCAACAATAAAAGATACCCAACATTCCCAAACTTTCAGCCTTCCTCCCAGATAACACTAGTTTTCTTACTCCACCCTGTGGGAGAGCTAAGAAGAAATTTGCTCCTTTCCAGCAAGGAACACAACAGGATTTGCTAAACTGAAATTAAAGATACAAAAGTTCCACACCCAGGTGAGTCTGGACCCTTTCAAACTATGACTGGGGCCTATGAAACACAGGATCAAACACCAAAACTTTGGATGCTTTTTCCTTTTTATTCAATAACTTGAACTCAGTCTCAGTTAATCTTTCTCCACATCCATATAATGAAAGGAAAGATACTTGATTAGGTTATATGAGATCACAGGGGCTGATTCAATGTGTGGCTGCAGGACCAGGCATTATCTCGGCTAACATGGGCACATTTTGAACGCTGCTTCTCACTCTGCTATCAGCCACCGCCACCTCTGCAGTAATGTGACAGCAAGAGAAAAAGGATGGGAAGGCGATAAAGTTTGCCCACGCAAGTAGAAAAGAACTTTCTGTCCAAAGCCAGCTGGCTTGGCTTGAAAATGAAATGGCATTTTTGTGCAAGGTGACCTGTTTACATGTGCATGGGAGCCCTGTCTCAAAACACTTGTCCTAGATGCGACAGCAGGGTCTGTGAAGTAGTTTATCGTCAAGTAACCATAGGAAACAGGTGAGCTGTCTCAGTGCCAGTTTGTCTTCTAAACTGTTTGACAGATAAGAAACCATCCTCAGAGATTGCAACAAATGTGCTGCCACATTTCATGGTTAGAACTGAACATATTTTTAGTAAAGGGTTGAGAAAGTATGCAGTAATCCTAAATCACAGCCAAGAAAACCATAAACCCCTTTAACGAAGGCCTGTTCAGACACAGAACTCGGAAATGCGCACCAGTTGATCCGTGTTAACGCTCTGGTTAAATTTTTAAGGCTTGTTTTCCAAACTGAAGCAAACCTCCAGCAGAGGATCAACGGCGTTTTTGCCTTTACCTGAAAGGGCCAGAGGGAGCGGGGAGGCTGATGTCTTATTTATCCCGTGGGACACAGACTGATCATCCTACGTGTACCCCCAAAGAAATCAATGGGAAATACACTAGCGATGTATTTGTACTGAGGAGTCTGGATGCCATTATAAAAGACCAAAAATACATCTTGTAAACTGCCCAAGTTTAAGAAGTAAACTTTATTTCGTAAGTTAACTGCTTTAAAAGTTTCTTTGTTATGCCTTGTACGTTGTAACAGGTCATGCAGAGCCAGTGTAGGGTCTGTATACGAAGCTTACAAGATCGGGGCAATAAAACGTGCCTTTTTGTATGTGCAATTTGGTCATCGGAGTTTACAGCGAAGCAGGTAAAATGCAGGGAGAATAATGCTTAAACTTACATTTTAAGAGTGGCGCTAGCTGATTGCAATGGGAGTTGAGGGTGCTCTGCACAAGTCAGGAGCAACTTAGCTGGCTTTTAAGACTTCCACAAGTCTTTTGTCACTTGAAGAGGCCCCATCAACTTCAAATCTACTTTAAAAAGTAGTTCAAACACTTTTCAGGTATTATGGTCTCCTATATCTATTTCTGTCCCTTTTGTTTCCTAACAGCATGGGATACTGACCACACATGCTACTGTCAAATATAGAAATTAAACTTACAGAAAAAAGGAGACATTTTCTCTTTAATCTCTTGGAAAATTTTCCAGACCTAAGCATAGTTCTTAAATCGATAATATCCCTTTAAGAATTTATTTGCCAGGTAATGTTAGAAGAAAAAAAGACTTTTAAGGTCAGTTTGAACATTAAAAAGACTCCCTTTTAAATCAATTTCAAATCTATATTCGAGATAACGGCAAGAACAGATCTCCAAATATATTCTACACCTTAAAAATGCAAACTAACTTTAAAATCCTTTTAAGTGATTTCTAGCTCTTTGGGAAAAGGGCAAGATCTATACTAAGAAATACTTTCTTGCATAAAAATAATATAAATAGTTTAGTGTTGCAATATATGACAGTCATAATAGGTATAAAGCTACAAAATTATTAACAGATGAAGGCCTGCAGTTTTTGAATAACGTAGTAAATATGATTCATTTTTTTTTAGAGGGGTGAAATAATACAATACCATCAGAAGAGAAAATTACATTTTAATAATGAAAATATTGAACATAACTATTTTTCTTTATATCTGCTAAGCAATCTGTGTGTTCTCTATAAGATGTCAAACTATACTGTGCATATGTACACTTTGCTCTCTCTATAAATATACATGTGCATGACACATTTCTAAAAGCAGTAAATGAGTGCTGGGGAAATACAGAAACAATGAAGTTCCTAAGAGAGGCTTATTTTTTCAAGTTATTAAAAGAAGGTGGCAAGCATTCACGAGGATATGAAAATTTAAAGCCGTCTGCAGGAAACTCTGAAAACCTCTGGTTAAGGCTGCTGCCAAAAAATCTCAGCTATGTTATGTCAGAATGTTTAATTGCAAGCTGCCATTTTAATGAATGGAAAGATATGGCAAAAGCAGGAAGTTTCTGAAGCAACATAGAGCAACCATGAAAATAAAATACCAAAGGTTGTAATCTTGAATGCTGTTGGAAGCAGGAATTTCCATCCACACACTGACTCCTTTTCCTACTGCGCAGAATTTGCCAGCTGTCTGGCTAAGGAGAGGTAAGCTGTTCTGGGTAAGCACCTCCTGGGCTCAAGGCAGCACTTGTTATGTCGATGTGAAGAAGTCAACTTCTTCGCATTTGTCATTACGGCTGTTTACAGAAATGCAGCTTAGGAATAAGGGGAGGAAAGGCAAATGTCAGAGTGCATTAAAGAACGTATTTTCTTTACTTTCCAAGAAGCTTGCTCGCAGCACGATGTTACTATTTATATCCGATCTCTTAAACCCAGCTGTTGGTTCATGTTAACATGCAGAATGGTGAGAAAATCCCAGCAGAAGCGCGTGAATCCCAGAGAGACGTGTGTTCTGTCATTGTGAGGACCTATAAAATATCACAAGTTTTGCTGAGGTATGGATCAGGGGTGCAGCCAGTGAGGCATGCAATACAAGTATTTCCCGTGTTGATCCTCCAGTATTAGAAGGCCAACAGCAAAGCAAAATGAAAATTGCCAAATGCTGCAGCAGACAACTTTAGATAACTTAGCTTGAACCCCTGGCTGGAAAAGTTTGAAAGAGAACTTTTACCTGTAACTCTGAACTAGCAAATATACTGTACACCCACATTACAGCATTCTTAGACAAGCTGTGTCTGATCTAATCTTATGTACCTTGGCCACAAGTTCTGGAAAAACAAATATTCCCAAGGCAATCAGATTACTGAATGTACTGTATAACGATGTGGAAATATTAGTGGTTTACAGAGGGCAGTTTATGAAATGGATTGAGTGAATTTAATTCATACATTGTCAGGCAATTTGGATATAACTAAAATAAGGCGATCTTTACTCGATTGTATCTGTCTTTAGTGGAACAGCAGAGCCAAACAGCAGTGTAAGAGCAATGCTCCCAACCACGGACGGGAGGTCGGGGGAGTTTGTTCCAAGCCAGCTTTCTGAAAGCAGAAGTCTGTGTCTGTACTGCAGTGGTCATTATGGGGTTAACAGGGTTACCCGAAGTGTTAATGGAAAGGAACCATTATCTGCTCCTCTCTGATTTCCTGCTCCCTAGGTGGGAGTCCCCCCTGCTCCTATCCTTTGTTTCTAATGCAAGTTCCCATCCTGAAATGCTGCAATGAGCACAATTTGGTTTTGTTGCAATTAGTAGTTCTTTACAAAATCTTCATTCATAGAGTATTTCCACTATTGTAAGTGAAACAATGTTAGGAATTAATCTGGGCTGGGATTTTAAGAAACCTTGTTCTTAGACCCTCCTTCCTTATGAAGGCTAACTTAATTCTTTGGCAAATACGCCAAACATAACATCCCCTGCTCCTCTTATGTATAATTTTAAATGTCCTGCATTTTGTTTTATACAAAGTTCACCTTTAAAAGCATGACGCTAAGAATTTTTCTCCAGGACACAGAATGAAAAAGGTGATTTCTGGAATGTAAGAAACATTTGAAAGGAGGCCTGAGGAACAGCCATGGTACATCTCCGGAGTGTTCTGTAGGAAGGTCCTAAAATGTAAGTTAAAAGTTAGCGGAGGTACGATTTTGGTGGTAGTGCATCCAAAATACCTTGAACGAGTGGGTGGAAATGCACTGGAATAGAGATGCAAGGGGAAGCTTTATTGCCATAACAACTGCTGGGTGATGACTATATTAAACTCTGAGGCTATTTCGTTAAAATTAAGAATAACGGTGTCTTTTTTCTCCCCGTGGTTTCCTTTGTATTTGCTGTTTTTCTGGGTTTATTTCTCCTTACAGGGTATCACAGAAATTACACTGGCCTGCTATTTGGCCAAGGGAAGAGATTTCAGGTGGTTCTTTTCAGTCTCCGGGTTCTACGTAAGATGGGCAGAAACGCGTTGGGCGGTTGTTCTTTTATATCTCAAGAGTGATCCTAGCAGGTGCTTGTGATAATTTTTCGCTTGTCATATTGACACTCAAGTGTGATCTCCAGGGCTTTGTCGTGTTGCTGCTTCTACAGTCTTATAAAGATTGTAATTTTTCTCCTCTCTAGTGTGGATTTTTCTTAATCACCTACAGCTTTGCATCCTTTGGACTATCCAGGTGCATTTTGACTTTGTAGTTGTCCTGGTAATGAAACCTAGCACAGAACGTGGCCATCAAATCATGTAGTGATTTTAGTCGTTTTGATATATAAATTCCTGTGTGATTCTATCCGTGTCACCCTAAGGGGCGATATTTTTCTTCTATGCTATTGTGACATGTGAGAACATCTGTGACCTCCCCACCACCCATTCTTTTTCACTAACACTCCCAAGAGGGGTCTGCAGAAGCAGATGTCACAGCACATCATCGCGTAGGGAAAACAACATCTGTAATTTCAATTGGATGCCATATTTTGCACTTCCTTTTCTCAATTGTTACATAGGGCAGTGTTTCAATTGAGGGAGGAATGCATTTCAGTGGGAAAGACGCTGCTCTATACCCCTTAACTATTGTTTGCAAAGCATATATAGAAATCCCTTGAGCCACACATCCTATGCTTATTCTTGCAGTGCCACTGAAAAGGACAAATTAGAACCAATTATTTATCTCTTTGGCTTCCTGCTCTGTTTTTGCGAGCTTAAAATAATATGATTACATACTGAAAATAATTAATGGGTATATCCAGAAGTCCTTGCTCAGGCCTTGCTTCGGTGTCTTACTCAGACTCCCATTGACTCTTAGAACTTAAATAAAGAATTCAGGATTTTATCTAATTTCTTTTCAGCTTATTGCTTTCATGAGACGATTTCATGGTATAAATCACCAGATTCTAGTAACAGACCTCACAGATACTACGGATGATAGGTATAGTGAGGAAAAAGAGAATAAACTATAGTCATATAAAATTCAACGACATTTGGACTGTTCGTGTTGATAATTGTAAAAAAACCTGTATTTATAGAATCACAGACTGCTTTGGGCTGGAAGGGACCCCCAGAGCCCATCTAGTCCCACCCTGGCAGGGAGCAGGGACACCATTACCCAGATCAGGGTGCTCACAGCCCCGTCCAACCTGGGCTTGAATGTTTCCAGGGATGGGGCCTCCACCACCTCTCTGGGCAACCCCTTCCAGTGCTTCACCACCCTCATTGTAAAGAATTTCCTCCTTATATCCAATATCTTTATATCCATATTTATTTAAATCTCTTCCTGATAGTTCAGTAATAATCAGCTTGGAAACATGGTAGTAGGTGGCAATTATTTGTATTTTGTTATTTGTCTCTTTCACACCTCTTACTAGCTTTTTCCTAGGTCTGCAGTAAGAAGTGCATACTCTTGCACTTCTGTTTTGAATGAGAGGTGGATGTTTCAGAAGTTGTTCAACTTACTGGCCATATATTTAAATCCCAGGTAAACTGTACATTATAAATCCTGAACTGCAAAATGTCTATGAACTGTGAATTACTGCTTCCATTTGAGCTAAATGTTGGAAACAGACAACAGAAATTTTCATTAATTTTTGGGGAATGATCTTGGAGGATCTACCTTTTTCCTTCCAATGGTGTGTTTATCACACTGTGAGTTGGGTATTTCTGTCAGAATTTCTCGCATTCTATTTTCTGTTTGTGGAGCTTCTTTTTTTATATTCAGTTAATGATAATGGTCTTATAAATACAAAGAACAGCCTCTGATTTGCGTTTTCCAGAGAAAGCACCTTTGATTCTTGTGTCCTGAACCAGAGACGTGCGCTCTCCATTGGTGATTTACTGCTTTGAAATGGCTCCCATCGTTTCACTCCAAGGCTGCGGGTATCTTGCAGGATAAATCTGGAGAAGCTGTAGAGTGCAGATGATTTTTGGCAAGTATCTTTTTATCATCAAAATTTTATTTTTGGGTCATTCTTCAGCTGCTGCCTTCTGTGAAGGAGAAAGACGCCAATTTTATGTCTTTTATTATGTGTTCCTGAATAGTCTTTTCTACTTAAAGCAAAATTAATGGGAACTCTGACAAAGATAATGTGAGGTGGAGACAGATGGAGGAATCAAGGTGGACTGTCACCCATGCCTGAAGGCGAAGACAGAGCTCCTGTCCTCACAGAGCGGTGATTTTAACAGAATCCCAGTCAGGGGAAAAAAAAAAAAAAAAAGGCACCTATATATATATATGTAGTGGGGAGGTTTCTGTGGGGGCGACAGAGGTAGTGGGGCTGTTTGCGGGTGGTAACTGGTGTCAGTCTGCTGCATCCTCCAGTGGTAAGGATGAGGGACCACTTATCGAGACGTGTTTTTTAATTCAAGGACACGGTCTTGGGCCTTAGGAGCAAAGCTTTGCCTTGCTGGGGAGAGG
>KL257995.1:64335-77437 GCA_000699545.1 Podiceps cristatus | reverse complement strand
GGGGGGGGCGGTGTGTTTCTCTATTGGGAAATATTTGCCTTAGTGAATTCTGCAATGGTTACCAGTTTCTAGCCTGATACACTAGGATTAAAAAAATCCCATCAAAATACTTTGTAGACAACCTGAGTTTGGTGGGCTCTGTATTTAGCCTTAACTTATGCAGGAAAATAAGACGGCACTTACTTGAGGACCAGGCTGACCCTGAAAAACAAGAAAAAGATAACATTAAGGAAAGTTATGACAAGGATTAACTCCTTAAATAGTAGCAAATAGTTACAGTACTCTCTAATAAGGAGATAACAGAAAATCCAGTAACTCTATCGAAGTCAGATTCTTAAGTTTATATTGAATTTGATGCTATAGAAGAATCTATTTTTTAATAGAATCTATACTGATTCTATTAAATCAATATAGAAGTCTATATTGATTTAATTCAAACTGATGAACTTACTTGTAATTTATTTCTTTCCAGAAATAAATTACAATAACATGTCTTTGAACCTGCATTCGAGAGACTTCGTTCTGTAGCTGGTCAGAACAATACAACTTAGAAATGACAGAAAGGCCTAATTTAATCATTCTCAAGTGAGAAAGAATACACAGTTGCTGAGCGGATCCAGAAGCAGGTATTAGGTGCTATTTCTCTATTATGGCTCACCCCCATGTTCCAAGGAGGTGCCAGTTCCTGCCTATTGAATGAACAAAGTCTATAAACGGGAAGAACAACATTGATGGCCAAAAATAGTCTTTTTGCCTTTGCTGCAAGCACCCGAGTTTTAAGCAAGTACAAACCAATATTTAAGTCAGCAGTAGATGAACCCTTGTCAGTCAGCCCAAGAGGCAGCCGATGCATTTTCTCTCCCTTATTTATCAACATCACCTTCGGAGCACCCCGGCCAAACGGAGAGGCACGCTCCGCACCCCGAGGAGACCTGGGTATCTCTGGTTGCTGCAAGCCCTTACCGAGCCGACTTCCTATCACTACAGTCCCTCACCTAGGAAAGCCAGTGAAAGCCATCAGTTTTTCTAGCAATATTCATCACAACTTATTTGCATGAAGCACGATTATATTACAAAACAATATAGTAGCTGTGGCTATACTACAACCACCCAAACAATCAGCTCACATTTTAAGACGGACAAATATTTATATATTTCTCCCTATAAAGAGGAGTTTATTTCTTAAACTCCTAGGGCTAGCTTAGCTTCTAGTGTTTTATGACACTTCAATAATATTTCAGTTGAATTGAAACTGTGTTTCCTTTTGTTGAAAAAACCTGAGCACAGAGATTTCTTTGAAGTTGTAGAACACCCCTTCGCTTCAGTTAGAAGGTACTGCTACACAGAGTTGAAGTTTTTCTGTCTGAACGTCAGGAAACACTTTTTTACTGTGAGGGTAACCAAGCACTGGCACAGGGAGACCGTGGAGTCTCCTTCCTTGGAGATATTCAAAAGTCATCTGGACACAGTCCTGGGCAACCGCTCTAGATTGCCCTGCTTGAGCAGGGGGTTGACCAGACGACCTCCAGAGGCACCTTCCAACCTCAACCATTCTGTGTTTCTGTGTCATTTTAAAGCAGGGAGGACAAAAGGCATTTCAAATGAGAACTATTATCTACAAGAAAAGCAGCTGGAGAAAAATACTTTTTTTGGTAACTAATGAGATTTTTTTTGTGCTAAATTAAAAAACAAACATTTTTAATTCACATCCAAGTTTTTAAAAATTAGGTGTTTTTTTTTTTTTAATAAATGTAGGAAATATTAGAAAGAATGTTACAGAAGAATTGTGGTAAATACAGAATTATTGTGGCTACCTAATCCTTACACTGAAGTTGGCCTATAGCATTCTTTGTTGTAGATGCTGCAGTTTGGTATTAGAGCCTTACAACAACACTGCACTATAGAGGTTTTCAGACAAAAAAAAACAAGAAAAACCCCAAACAAACAAAAAAACCACACCACCAAAACAAGACTGGCTGAGGTTTGCCAGTTCTAATATGAAGTAAAATTTTCTGAACTGGTTGGTTCCATGAAGTTGCACATCTCCCTGGGTTAATGAATATGATTGGGACTCCTCAGCACTCAGCCTTTACCTCAATCTTCCCATCACAGCAGGTTTTAAGCTATTATATGCTACACCTGATCCTAAAATCCTCAGGAATTGCTTACTGAGGCCGTATTGGAGCCTGTACAATATATTTATATAAATTAACTCAGACCTATGCATGCAAACTTTTATATACAAACTTACAACACGTTTGTCTCCCAAGTATACCTAAAGTTGCAATTCATTTTGATCAAATCATTAAAGACTGTCTCCAAGATATATATATATATATAAAACCCCACAACTAAAATGAAAATCTGAAATCACCAAAATGTTTCAACAAAATGTTGATCTAAAGCAGTAGAAAGCAAATAAACAGAATATATATATGTATTTTAAACAAAAAGATTTGAAAACTGACATTGTCCTCAATCTACCTTAGACGTATAGGCTGCAAAGTGTCCACGTGGTATGTGCTTTATGTATGATATAAGGGACGGACACACGTAACGCAAACATACCCCAAACTGAGTGTCAGGGATAGAATCATGCTCCCGTGAAAGTGTTTTCTACTCTCAATCTCAACAGCATTACCAGTTTGCCTTGTTATTGTGCATTCATAATTACTCTTTTATCGTGTCTGCAACAGGGAGAGAGGAAAGCCGGAAAGTGAATTTTTACAGGACAGCTGTTTCTCATGGTGACACAACTCTGAGATAACAGGGAATGGAATCGCTGCATTACTCTTACTTTATATTCGCTGTCAATATTGCAATTATTCTGTATTTAACTGTAAATGCAGATGCTGAGTACAAAAGTACTCATAGCAGGTTTTTGTTTTGTTGTTTTGTTTTTTTGGTGGGTTTTTTTTTTTATTAATCTTACTATGAACTCCTTGAATTTGGAAGGAACTTTGCATTAGTAAAGGTAATTATTTTATTTTTTTCAGTTGTTCCCAATCCTTCAATATTTTTTTCTACTCTTAGATACTCCTTGCCCTATCAGCTACTGCAGTTACAGCGTAATTTTCCCTTCTCAGGTAGCACCACAATACTGACCCTTCTGATCGTAAAGGGTCATTGTCACACAACGATGAGATGAAAATGGGGCTGTTCATTGTGCCTTCTCCCATTTTTGTATGTTGTGAAAGGGTCAGGAATAAAGCTCTGAGTTACTTTTGTGTTCATTAAAAAGCCCTTTTAATGTGAGCCCTTTTAATGTGAGTATAACTTACTTGAGCAAGCTCAATCTCAATTAATATGCTTGCGTTCCCAAAAAAGCTCCAGGACTGCTGAAATCATTCGGGCTCGCTGCTGTGTAAATTGTTCTCAATGCATGTTACTTGTGGATTAAAATGTTTTAACTGGAAGTATTTCTCTAAATTTTAGGTAACAAACAGAGTGAAAATACTTTTCAAGAGCAAAACGTCCGCATTACTCTGATTTTTAAGTACTAATGAAGATCTCTATTCAAATGTGCTACGTACTTTAAAAGTGGTTCACTGGCTGTAGCTACCAACTGTTCTTTGCACCCATTTGCAGACCAGCCCCAACACCAACAACTGATCAGGCGTATTTCGGTGGCTGCTGCTTTGGAACCTCTGGATCATTGCTCGTGTACTTGACTATTCATTACTAATTGATGCTTTTTATTTATTTTTTTAATCTGCATTACTACAGTGGGTATAGCTGCATAATATGTCATGGGTTCAGCAAAATCTTCAAAATAATTTCCCCTTCTATATTCTTATTTAATGACTTAATACGTTATTTTGCAGGAAAGAAAGGGGTTAAGTTTGGCAGCCTGTTTTAATTACCATGATGGTAGGTCTTCTATGGTTGGTAGTTAATCCTGCCCTAGCATTTTAACCTAATATCAGCTGCTGATATGTAAACGAAACTAAAAGAAAACGAAAAGAAATGTGGCATAGCCAGATCTAACTGAACTCAACAGGGAAGCTATCAGTCTGCTAAAACAGGAGATTAGAGAAAAAGACTATTGGCTGGAAGCTGTGAACGTTACAGAAAAGTTACTTAAGAGTAGAAAGAGACCTCAAGGAGCAGAGGAAAAAGTCGGAGAAGAAAATGGAAGTGGGCACTGCAAGTCAGCAGGTTGAGCCTTGCAGAGGAAACGGGGCTTGTAGCAAATGAAAGGACAGAAAAGAAAAGATGTATTCAGAGTATCGAAGGAAAGGGCTGTCCTAGAAAAGAAGAGAGAGAGGGAGCAAAAACAATAGCGCGAGAGTGCAGAAACTGGATTTTCACACCTTTTGCATGACTTTAAAGAGCTGGGAACAAAGTTCCAGGCATGATATCCAAATATATGGATATACAAGTATATACACAAATACAAATATATTTACAAATGCACTGTATGAAGTTAAAAGGTTATTTCTAACTTAATTCAAGTTGCACCTCTCTAAAGAATAACTGGGATGACATAACATTGCATTTAAAATGAGACATCAGATTTAATCAGCCAACAAAATCCAGGCAGAGAAACTAAAAACCACAAAACTGAAGGATCTGTGGAAAAAGGAAACCAGCAAGAGCCACAGATAGGTGGTCAGAAAGAGCATCCTGCATCAGAAAGGCGCCACCGGACCGCCCTGTGGAGGGTTCTCCGGAGAGAGCACCCAAGTAGGAGCATCTGCCTTCCAATCTAATCCATACCGAAGACGGTAAGGAAACAGGAGTAGCACAATGACCTCTGTTTCCTTGGATGGACACAAAAGACCAAAGTGGCTTTTCAGCCTAAAATCTGTGCTACTGAGGTTAAAATAAGTTATGGTGAAGGAAGCCAATATGCGATGAACAGGCATTTCAGCACGAGCAATTAAAAAAGCAAAGAGGAAATATGTGCAAGACCTGAATTACACGGGTTTTGAACAAAGCACCTACCAGCTTTCCATCCATACCAATCGGACCCTGGGATAATCAAAAGTCAAAACAAAATGGAACAGTTAAACCAGAGGAACACTGAAGATGAGGACAAATATACAGACTTGGGGAATACGGTGGGCTCTAGAGGATACATAACTGTACGTCAGCAGTTAAATGCAATACCTTAAAGATATTTTGAGGACGAAGACACAGAAAAGAAACAACAAAAGGAGCAGACCTACAACAGAATTAACAAAGACAGCATGGTGGGAAGTAGCCAGGCAATAGCTGGTGTTTAACAAAAGACAGGTTCAGTATGCAGTGAAGGGACTGTTAGTTTGGCAAACCACAGTGGCACAACATAACCACACATATGAAATAATGCATCTGGCTTGTGTATTTTTCTTTAAATAACTGAGAAAACAGAATAGGTAGGCCATTTTCTGAACATTCTTATCACATGGCCGCAAGATGGAAAGAGCAAACACCTAAAATCTCATAATTCATCTGTACTTAAATTAACATTATAATAATGATGGTTAATAAGAAACTTCAGCTCACGCAGTTCATGGAGGTACTAAAGATTTCCATCTATATTTTGGCCAAGAAGTCCCGTGCCTTATCCTGCTTGCCTTTTTTTTTTTTCCCCCCCTTTGGAAAGATGGAATTATCCTTGCTGATACTTTACAAGTTACTTATTTCCTTCAGAGTCCAGAGGTTGATTCCAGTTGTATGGATGCAAATTCTAGAAAGGATCCAACATGGATGTACACTGTTGTAACTCAGTAACCAGTTCTGTATCAACTGCCTGCTTCGGTAATCATGAGAGAGAGAAGAGGGCTGGGGAAAGTTGGGTTAATTTTAAATTTGATGTTTCATTGCGATGTCTTCTGACAAAAGAACAGTCGAATTACCTTGCACCGATAATGGAGTAAGACTGCTCACACTGCTTGATTTGGGTGGCTGGTGCTGCGAAGACAGAACTTAACGTATTTGCTGATTTTAAGTTGATCCTTTTTATCTTTGGTGCTGTTTGCCCCCCTTCTGAGCACTGCTTTGGCTTGCGAGCAGAACTCGAAGCGTAACAGTGCAGGCCAAAGCAGGTCTGCAGGGGCTCTGCCGAGCCCTTCACCCAGGAGGGCGTGTTCCTGCCTTCTGCACTATTACTAGTAGGTACCAGAGCCATATGAACGAGTCAGTTCAACCAGCTGGCAAGAAAGTAATAAAAATTATGAAAAAGTGATGCCGTATCAGTCTAGTGAGCTCCCCGGCTGTCCTCTCCCAGCCTAGGATCACGGACACTGCCAAAACCTCCGGACATACTGAGTATGAAAGAGGACATCAGTTGGATGTACATATCGCGAAACTCGGGATTCTTGGTACATTATTGGCTAAGAAGCCTGTGCACTAATGTACTTGTCAGATCCAATAACGAGTTACTGCGTCTGGGCAGCCCTGCGGAAGTAAACCCCTCTACCTCTCCTTCCCTCCAGCCCTTACTGCGGTTCCTGTCACGCCGTGAGCAGGTGACATGCTGAGAGCATAAAGCGGGTCACCAGCACCTTGGTCATCTGCACGACCACCACCTTTTTTATGTGCTGATATCCTGGGAAAGCTCGTGACCGTTGGGATGACCTACAACAGCTTTCAAATGTTACCTCTGAACCGTTCTTCCCTGGCCTCCAATAAGGCAAGCGATGCTTTTGGTGCATTAACAGGAGAGCTTCCACTATTGCGCTTCCTCAGTGCCTCCTGATCCCACGTGTGCAGCACACATGCAGCACTTACTAATTTTCTCATAGTTATTTAGCAAATTTCTAAATACAGTACTGTACACCCTCAAAATCAAGGCAAGTCTGCAAGTCATTAGCTTTCCCAGATTCTTCTAGCACTGTGCTAGAGGATATTTATCTAGCAGTATTTACACACACAGGCTGTTGCAGGTGCAAAAACCAAAGGCTGAGCTGAACCCTGGTTATGAATACGTTTACTTCTAGAAAGCCAGCTACAGATATTACCAGTTAAAACACTCAACAGTAAGGTCGTGGTAAGTATATAAAGTTCCCCGGAGGGCTGTGCGGGCCAGCAACTAAATTTAACTGTTTGGTCTGCTGCAAGCTTAGCCCAAAAGATTTAATTATTCTTATGATGAATGAATACAGAAAGGAATTATACAAGTATTTGTAGAAGGAAAATTCATTACAAGGCTGCTGGCTTAGAGGGACCAGGCAACAGCTCTTGCAGCTTTAGCAGTGCTGTGTTTTGTAGATAAGAACTGTTTTCAGGGAATGTTTCTTCATTACATTAAAAAAAAAAAACAAACCTGTTTCTGTTCCCTTACAACGATAGGCATTTTAACTAGTTCATTTTCTGCACTTTATCCATGCCACATAGCTCCTGCACTTGAATTAAAGGACTATGTGTGGCATCTTGAAGAGTATCAGTAAAGAAGTATCAGAAATTCCCAATAGGCTGAAGAGAAGCACCTGCTCACAACTGAAAAAAACAGGAATTTCCCCCATGATTCCATTTGTATTGGGACTATTTGCTCTGAAGTCCGGGAAAGTCTTCTAGGGTTTGCTTTATAGAACAGGAGAAGAAAGAGAAATTTGCTTGAGACACTGCCTTACAGGAGAGGAAAAAAATATCTCTGAATATAAGAAGTTCTTACTGTGAAAATAAATAGTATTTTTTCATTATAAAAATACTAAATATTTAACAGCAAAACAGTAATTTTTCTTCTTTCCTCAATTCTTTCTAGTGTGGGAAAGACAAGAGAACAGCAAAACAGTAATTTTTCTTCTTTCCTCAATTACTTCTTTCTAGTGTGGGAAAGACAAGAGAAAGCACTTTTCAAAAACAAAACCAATAAGACTTTCCACAGCTGATACAGGCTGAGGAGAAAGACGAGCTGAAGCAGTACATCAGCCTACTTCAGGATACACTAATAAAAATCCTATATACGACAACATTTATTGACATTCATTGCATGATTGCACTGGAAGTCTCATGGAACACTCAAAGACCTTTCCATTCATTTTGAAAGAACGACTTCAATCTGTATTAGTCCGCCTTTGACTTCAGCTTGACTGTAGCCAGAGCTGCACGCTGTATAGTATGAAGTACTTTCTGCTTTGTTCTCCGAATAACTCCTACTCCAGCTTAGCATGTCCTTCTTGACAACAAGTACCAAATACGTGGTCTTCTATAGCACAATCCCTGTAAAACCTTTCAGAAAACTAAAGACAAGGCAACATGGAAGAGAAGGGGGTGAGCAGGTTTACACAGCAAACGTGTAGACAAACGCTTTGTTTGCTTACTGTAGATACTACAGGTGGTTTTGAAGATGTTTCTCCTGGAGTTTGCATTCCTATCTCTAGCAATTCCTAATTGCTGTGACTGGATATTTCCTTATGGCATTATGTAGACTTTTTTTGAAGATCCTCAAAAGCAAAGATGTTTGTACAGTAGATTTTTTTCCAAATAATACCCCACTATTTACTTGGCATTACCTACCTATCTAATAACCCTAGTATGGACAGAGGTAGCACATGGGAGGGAAGGGAACACGAGTGCCATTTAGGTCTGGTTTTGTGGACAGTATCTTCCACTGCTCAAGAATACTGTAAACATAAGGATTCTCAAGGAAAGGTATTTTTAGTCAGATTCTGAACGCTACACAACATCGCTTGTTCTCCATTTAAGCAGTATCTTTTTACATATCGGTTACTCTGGAGGTAAATATTTTAAGGGGTTATTTCTAGAAACTATGCAAACACATCAGAAACCTTTAGGGTGTTCCTATCAAAACGATAGCCAGTATTATTACTTCAGGCAACTTTACTGCAATTTTCATTTCTTTGGAAAATTCTGAGTGAAAAGTGAAGATAAGAAAAGATATCACTGCTGTGTGATAAAAGAATCTTCCAAGGGAAAGAAAAGAGGAAGATACTGATTATCTTCTTACTCAACTTTTCCACTCATCCTTCAGTGATCCTTTTTATTTAAGGAACACTCTTCAGAAGACTGAGTTGTGAACCAGAAGATACACAATAAACAGAACCCAGCCATCATGTCTTCCTTATAAAATGCAGACCACCCTCTATCCAAGGGAAGTTTTGGGGGTTTTGTTTTTAAATAAAATGGATTGGCATATTTTAACAGCGCATTTTGGTAGGTTTACATACACTGGAAAAATGCAGAGAAACATTTGTTGCAAACACATACTTTTGACATCACAAATTACTCCAATTCTAGTTTTGCATATAAACTAATTACAAGCAGGCGAATCATCATCTCCAAATGCGCAACGATTTCTCCAACTTTGATGGCTCTTTGTTTTTCCTATTTGGTGTGAAATTAAGTGTTTTGGAAAAATTTCTCTCACCCAATGCAGACCATAGGTGTCTGAAATGCTCTTTATACACAAAATTAATACAGAAACATCTGTATCTCAGAGAGAGAGATGAATACAGAAAACTAAACACCAGAGCACCAGTAACACCATGCTAGATTATCTTTCAATTTACTGGAACTTCATGGCACAAATAAGTGGCCAAGGTTATTTCAACATTTCTGCTGACCCAACAAATAAAGCCAGTGAGACATAACAGTGCCATAGCTGAAGCTGCCCAGCAGACAAGCATTTTCTGGACTCAGTCTGTAGTGCACTGCATTAAAAGGGAGTTTTTGCATTGACTTTTTTAAGAGTGTGATTTGGCGCTCAGTTGTGGGAAAAAAAGAAAAAAAAAGGTAACCCCGAGTAATTGTTTAAAAGTGGTTTAGATCACACATTTAGCAGTTTTAAGATATACTAATTTAGACTATCACAGCATCATCTGAGTATTCAGAAACTTATTCTGATAAAATTATTTGACTAAATCATTCCACATTTCTAAACAATCTACAGTAAGCTCGACTGTTGAACTGTTACTTGCAGCTGCCCGAAGATCTCTCATGACATACACAACAGGAGGCTCAGAAGAAAGCAGGTTTTTTTACAGCAGCTGTATGAGCTGCCTGCTAGTGACTATATCAGAGTAGCAATATGGGGAGAAATGAAGATTAAAAAATAAAAAAGTCTGTCTCAAACAGCAGGTTTGCAGATCAGCCCCACTAAGTTCAGGTAAGGTGAAAGATGACACACTGCCTTTTCAAATCACCTATTTTAGTTCAAGATTGTCAGGTTTCCTCATCATGAGACTATTAAAATGATGGATCTCCATGTCTGTCTTTTGATCTCTTTTGGCTACTTACAGGTTTATCAAGGCTGACTTTAATTAGATGTAATACGGTATTCCTAGCGAGTCTGATGAGATTTCTTTTTAGTGAAGTTTTGGTTTAGAGCTTATGTGGGTGATGAGTATGGTAAGCTTGTCAGGTAGCTTAATCTCACCTCCTGAGGAAACATCATTGGTCCTTGTCAAGGAGTGGAAGTCACTGCTAAGAGCAACGTGAGTGAACAGCCCAGGTACTGAAGTAACTCGGAAGTCACCTGCTCCAAGCCTGGCAGGAAAAAAGTGCACTAAATCAACCTGCCACAAGCCTCTCTGGCCAGCTACTGGGATATTACTGAAAAAACCACAAATAATCCAGATCATTTGGGCGGGAGAAAACTTTACTGTCAAAAGAATGAACTACAGGAGTAGAAGAAAGATGAGCCTGCTGTCTAAAGCCCCTTTATCACAAAAAGCAAAATTACTGACACAGACAACTGAAGCACTACAAGGTGCTCTCAGAGAAGTGCATTTCAGAATTTCCTGAATTCTTCCCTCAAGCAGTTCGTATTAGCTACTGCCTAAGACATAAAACTCTGCTAGATGGATCACCACCCAGAGATTGCAAAGTAAGTATAAATGTTTTCCAAGGCAGAGATTTAATGTTTTAAATGAGAGGGTTTTTTTAAAAAAACAACAAAATTCACGGCACTCTTAGGCTGCTTGCTCTTCTTGACCAGCAACTTATAGGTCCCATCTGAACTGGTAGAGCCTTTCTCTCATTCAGCCTTCAGAAACAACGTCTTGTGTTTCCTAGACTCATTCAAAACTCTGATGCAAAATTAATCATTCAAGATTTGAACTACAACCCCTCCCCTATACACCTCACTGTTTTTATGCAAAAACTACATTCAGGTTAAAAAAATATAAACATAATTTAAAAAGTGCATTCTTAAGTTCGTGATAGCCTCATCCTGTAATTCCAGGAATCTCTCATTTGGTTCCAAGCCATGTATTAACTCTCTCATAAAAAACTCCTACACAATTGCTTTTATCAAGCCCACAAGGGTCTCTAAGCATACCCTGAAAGCCCAGAAGACACTCGGAAGCAAGGCCGTAATAAAACCTGGAGAGCGAAGAACAGCAGCACTATGATTAAGACTCCAGACTTCACCTCCATCAGCCAGAAAAGCTACACCATGCCTACACTAGGCTCTCCGTATTGAGACTTCAGCTCATGAGCATAAAGGTAACCAGAAGTTATTCCAATTTGTATTTTAAACGACCTGTCAAGTGTGGTGCCTTCAGAACAGAGAAATACGCAGCGTGCACATGTAAAACAATAAGCCAATGTCAATAGTAAGCGGCCAAGCAGAACTGGCAGGAATCTCACACTTATTTTGCTGTTCTTGTGATAGAAAAGAAAGTGTTTGCATTTTTTCATACTTTTTAGTTTCTTTGATTGTCAAGAAACAAAATGTCGTGCGACCTGAAGCTATGAATTTCATGAAGTCTCTCCAGTGTCCGTATTAGCCTAAATTAGATGATGGAAACCATCAATAATGGAACGAGATGGAAGATGAGGGACAGTTTTAATCATTCCAAAACAAACCAGAAATGCCAGGTACTGTCTCCAAACCTTTTCCTTGGAGCAACATCACTTTAGATTACGAGACTCCTATCCGGGAGCCCTGCATGCGGTCTGAATGCTCTAATAGCTCCTTTGCAATTATAAGATGGACTGGTTATGTCTAGAGTAAGCAATTTGGAGAAAGAAAAATACTTCAGGATTTGGCTATTCAGAGAGTTGCTAGACTACAAAAAAAGCGCTGCATATGGTAACAATAAGGGAGTACAAAGAGTTCTATGCAAGAAAAATTATAGCCACAGCTTTTCAAAAGCATATTTCACAGCTGAAAAATAATTGCCGAGATACTTTTTATTTTTATAGTTTGTGCAGGAAATCTGACAGGCAGTTTCATGCGGTGCAGATGCATTTTTGAGTATCTGAGCACTATGATTGCTCTTTTAGAGATGTAAAAATCCACGAGAAAGAACTGGGCAGATCTAAGTTGGAATGAACTCTTCTAAAAGACTGTAGGCAGACATCCTTCTATTTATCATGGCAGACATGGTACACATCGCAACCACATCGGGAAAAGGGGCCAAATATGACTCTGAACCCCAAACTGCAAAGCACATTTGTCTTCATACATCAGGCTAGGAAGAAGATTATTTCCAGGCAGACACTGTTTTTCTCCTTGTAGCCTATGCATCTCATCAGCATCCGCAACCTCTGTATGGCCCTATCTGTATGACAAATGACTGCAAAGGGGAACTACTGTTGACCCTGGAAAGAGTAAGAGCAACATAGGAAATCCCCGTTCAAGTTATGGTAAAGAATGGAGTCATGTGGACTCTGTTTTATTTTGGTTCATTCTAAACTAATTGTTTACCACTGACTAACGCTATTTACTGCAGACTAAAACTCCAACTATGAAATACCCAAGTAATACTCAGATACTTCTTCAGGAAGAAAAATAAAAAGAAAACAGTAAAATGAACCTGCCTAATCTTGGCAAATCATATATGGTACAGTGAGTTGAGAAACAGCACATTGTAACTGGCTGCTATTAAAAGAAGAACGGTATTAAAATTGTGATCTTAAAGTGCTTCATACGCTTCACCCAACCGTCAAAGCAGTCTTGTGTGAACGGTTGCAGAACTACATGTTTCCATAAAGATACTTCGTTCTACTCATTTCTCCTACATTCTACCTAAAAGTTCCTGTTTCTCCTGAAGAAACTGAAACCCCTGTATCCATAAATAGAAAGCACATGGCTAATTCATCAACGCCACCATCACTGTGTGAATATATTTGATGTGGTTGGTGCCATGTTGATGAGAAAACAATAAACTGTGAAAAAAGTCACTTCTCAAAAATTAGCTGGCTAGCA
>KL257995.1:39754-59261 GCA_000699545.1 Podiceps cristatus | reverse complement strand
AGCTACACCTGCCACTGGGTGCTGGATCCATGGAAAAGACCCAAAGCATCCTTTGCCTGCAGCCCTAGAAAGGTGTCTTAGCTCCTTGCCCGAGAGTGGAACCCAACGCTCTGTCTCCCCAGCTCCTACTGCTGCACTGCTGGCCTGGCTATGATGGGGAAGCCCTCGGTTTAAGCTTCCATGGCAGGACTCCAGCACTTGTGTACGGCACACACAGAAGTGGGGGACTGGCTGTGACAGATTAGTATTGCACTCCACATAAGCCAAAGTATGGTTTTGGAAGACGCACTAACAAAGGGCTTCTATGCAGGGTTTTGGTGAACCACGGGAAGACTATCTGGACTTCTGATTCGTTGTGGCGAATATATTAATGGCAAGTGGTTATGCAAAATAAGAAAAATAAATTCTAAGGACTTAATTTTTTCTTCTCCTGAGTGGTCATTCTGTTTCTGCAGAATCTAAAGCATTGGCATCAGATGGCAACGTTTCGGAACAATGGGCAAGGAGTACGCAGTTGTGAATAAAGAAATCTGGAAGCCCAGTAGCCTTTTGAGATGGACAGCTGACCAACTGCATCTCTTTGAAGCAAGCAGTACACTCTCTCCACTCCCTGAGAACAAGCAAGAAGTTTGAGGCAGATGGATCAACTGAAAACCTCGTGTCTCCCAAGCCAGTCATCTCTGCCAGGACTAAAAATAAGGATAAAATATCTAAGAACTAAGAAAATACTTACTAAAAATCACAGTACAAAGCAGCTTTTGAGATTCCAGATGTTTTGAATTTTCTGCGTATTTAAAAATAATAATAATAGAAAAATTAAAACCTGTAACAGTTATCAATGCTTCACTACCAAACCTGAAATATACTGGAAAAGTTTGCTGGTATATGTTTAAGACGTTACTTTGGTCAACTGCCAAAAATAAAAGGTGATCTGCAAAGACACCTGTTGAGAAAAAGAAATGCTGTAGAGTGGGAAACATCTATAGGATCACCAAGCTAAATCCTCAGGGTAAGGTCAGGAACCGACACAGCCGCTCCTTGAGCTTAGACATTTGTATTTTACTACAACTGTGAAAAAGAGGAGACCTGACCAGCTACTGGAAATATCACAGCTGTTGCAGAAATACTGCCATAGCCTGTGCTTAATCACAGATGAAAAACTCTCAGCCTTCACTCATGTCTTCTCTTTTGATTATTCCAGTTATGTTCGTTTTACAGCAACTGAGTTTCCATAGTATCTGAGGTTGAAAAACTTGCATTTGGATGGGATTAATTTTACACGCTATACGCTTTATTTACACTGAGCCTAACAACAGAATAAAGACTACTAGGTACATCTGAACTGACACAAAAAGCACAGCCAACACCCACCCCTTTTTTTGGTAGACTTGCACATCAACTCGGTTAAATATGAGAAAATAAGTCTTACCAAGCAATTATTTTATTTTTTAGCAACACTAACAGAGAACAAATAAACTGGAAAAGTAGACATCCCACAGGACACCCTAATGAGAAAACTTTATGCATCAATTGTATTTCATTTCTTATGCTAGAAATTGATTTATGTCATTTAGTTTTAAAGAAGCTCCTAAAAGTTTTGTAAATGCATCAGGTGCTCTGCAGGCTGACATCGTGGAAACATGTAGGAGAAATTTCCCTGATTCCCGCTTTTAAGCGGCAATACTATATGGGCATCTTCGTATGCTGACACTTTATTCTGAAGATAATGCAGTTTTACTGCCGCATATGCAACAGCTTTCAAGATTGATTTACTTGGATGTTGAGCTTGATCTGTACCCCAGCTTGGGAGAAGAGGGAGGAAAAATTTTCTCAGTCTGCTCCAATTTTTCAATGGAAAATGGTAAATAATTTCCACCCATTTTGCCAGCTTATAAATTTTTTTCCCCTGCAGGCTCTACAGTTTGTGTACTTGGCCTTTTGACTGCATTCAGAAGCTGCTGGCGTTTTTTGGTGTGTTGTTGTTGTGGTTTTCCACGTGTTATTTCTAAAGTGACATTTTCATACAAAATCCCTGCAACAAATGCTTGTGTTCTCATTCCTTAACGTTTGTGCACTCTCTTGGTCTATCTTATTTAAGAAGATGTGATAGCTTATTTCAATTTTAAACTCAAGTTGGAAGAGTTACAGCTCTGAATTTGGTCAGTCTCTGGTGTGCAAAGCTCTTAATGAGGGAAAAAGGAGCTGTACCAGTGTACGCTTTTTATGGTATTCACGGTGCCTTACATAATACCCAATTAATCGTGGTCTTATAAACCCCTTAGTAACTGTTACTCATTAGCAGTAAGTCCAGTTTGTTTGCTTGACTTTTGATACTGTATCTTCCCGGGAATTTAGATTTGTTACTGTAATTCCTTTTACTGTTATTATTATTATTTCTTAAGGTACCTTTAAAATTAGGATGAACACAAGCAATGAAAACTCAAGTCTTGGGAAAAATAGCCACTAGCTTTTGCGAGATTGTAACGTCATGTTTTGGCCTATTGAGCAGGGCGCTTTTTTAGGTTATATGTGGCAAATGTACCTCACTATCCTCACAGAATATACTGTAAAATCCAACAGAGATTAAAGCAGTAAGGTTTCTACAGGAGTTAAACAGGACTCTAGAGAAATAACTTTAAACACTAACAGCCTTTTCATAGAGCTCTACAGGGCTGTGTAAGTACTTTTAAAGTGCGTTGAACTTGCTGTTACGTATTTCCTGTTCAAAGCAGGAGGATACGGCTGTAACGGAAAAGGTTGAAACAGCCAGTGAGTGACAACTTTCAAGGACCAAAGCCAAATTCTATTCCCAGTCATTTTCAAGCAGGAAGAGATGTTCAATCAGCGCTAAGCACATTTGCCTGCGCACGCAGGGATGGCTGCACGCATGCGCAGAACCGCATTCAGACTGAAGTTTACCCATAATAATGCCACTATTAGATCCAGCAATTTCAAGAACATGGCTTCCAAGAACCTTTACTGTCTTCAGATGTCACAACAAATTTCTTCAAGAAAACAGCTGGACTGGGATAAAGGACTAGGCTTCAGGCTCTAAAGAAAATTATATTCTCAAACTGTCTCCACAGAGCCTTCATAACATGCATGAGTCCATCACTAATACATTCACTCATTTTCTCAACTTACACAGTGGGTCAAAAAGTTAAATCTATGAGGCTTTTGTGCTTTGCTGTGGATCCTCCCCTCCCTGGAAGTGTTCAAGGCCAGGTTGGATGGGGCTTTGAGCAACCTGGTCTAGCGAAAGATGTCCCTGCCCACGGCAGGGGCTTCAGCTAGATCATCTATAAAGGTATTTTCCAACACAAACCATTCTGAGTCTATGATGTTATGAAACTGTCCCCTACCTGCAGGCGTTCAAGGTATGCAATTTATATCTACCAACAGAAACATTTTTAAAACTCACTAAAAAATTAGGCATCTTTTATCTGAAATACATAAGCAAATCAGTATGGGAAGGCCCTCCACACTATACTATCAAGTGCTTAAAGTAAGATCATTATCATACTTTAACAGTCACTACGTTGTGCATATGTATTGTCTCTGAAATGCATCCACTAACAGGTTTTGGCCCTCGGTTTCTACCTGACAGTAGGCATATACTTCTTTCCGTGAGTGGGACACTGCAGTCAGCCGCTCTGACTGCTTGAAAGAAATACATAATTTGCAGACTTTAGAAAGATGCATTATTTCATATATTATTTTTTTTCAGGCAGTAAGTCCTAAAGACATGAATGAAACCAACAGAAAAAGGAATTACACATATTATCAGAAAGTGACTCTGTGACAGGGAATGCAGCCAACTGCTAGGACGGCTGTAATAGCATTTTGCTTTGCTCAAAACGCATTGAACGAAGCGGTCAAGAGAAACAGGATACAGGTAAAAGAAAGGACTTAGGTTCCATATGACAACTGCACAGCTTGCTAATACAGCAAATTGAGATGCGGTACCCTGCCAAAGAATTTCTTTAAATTAGAGTAAAAAAATAATTTGGTATGCAAGAATGCAGAAGCTCAACACAAAATAGATACAATGTCAAGCGATAAATGCATTGCATTTATGTAAACACCCAGGTTCTTTTTTAAAACTTCTCAGAGTTGTTTGTTTGTTTTTCCTGGCTTTTTTTTTTTAAAAGGAAAGTCCTACATTTTGTAGGCATTTGAGAAACAGAAGAAAGGTCCTGTTGACAGTAATAAAGCAAAGCCAAAATACAGCAATATAATTTTAGAGTAATATAAGCTATCATAAATATATGATGAGTTACCGGATAGCCATTTCGCCCTGGTAGACCCTGGTTGAATGAGATGAAATGGTATGACACACATTAACAACACAGTCGTGACATATGACATAACAAACACGTAGAGCACATTACTGGCAAATTATAATTTGCACATCGATTAATTTTTGATACATGATGATATTACAAACCAACAAATATGAAACAGGTACCACACAATGAAGAAATGAGGCTTTGGCAATGGAAATTATATGTTTTAACTTAAATAAACATTCTAATTAAAAGGCTACTAGCTACTTCAGATTCTCACTGAAATTCCTTTTGTTATAAGTGAATTATCCATGTAGACTGAAGGATGATAAGTAGTTAAAAGCAAAAAAGGCTTAGTGGCCAGGCAGTAAAGTATTTGATACATAAGCTGCCACTAGAACATTTGTGCCAAACAAGAAATTTGAGAATGCTATAACAGATCATTAAAAAAAAAAAAAAAAAAAATTAAAAAAAAAATCGAAAGCCCCAGCCTTTGGCTGTTATCACATGTGACACTCGGTAGTCACGTACAGGGAAAATAAACAGCACCACAGCAGCCTTTGAAAATACTAGGTAGGGCTAATTCCATGCAGTGCTGTGTGGGATACACAAATAGTTGTTTCAAATGAATTACCACACTCTCCCAGGTGAAAACAGTAACTGAGTTCACAACAGTTGCCCTTAAACTCTTTCTGCCTGTCAGCAAGACGAAGTCTTGTAAGTTTTGAGTATGAAACTTGGAATTAAGTCAGACACTTCTGAAAAATTATTCAGTCTCGTGAGCTATTTCAGATCTGTGTTAATACTGCCATGATCTAGACTTTTTGGTTGGTTGGTTGAATGGACCTATATGCAAACAGTAGGGAGCTGCAGTCAAAGACATTCATAATGAGGCACGTAGCGAACTCTTGCCACCTTGTCTTGCTACAGGAAAATTGCTTGTATCATGATTTATGGTGGTTCTTTGTGTTTCATGTGAAGACTGAAAAAGAAATTGGGGAAGCCAGTGGTTCTTTCAAATAAACAGCACCATTATGCATTAAGCCCAGCTTTTGATGGCTTGTTAAATGAATTTGCCACTATGAACGGCTGAGCACGTGGTCAAAATCTTTCAAGGATAACTAGTATCACTGCTCAGTATATGCAGTTTATAGTTTAAAATCATTTGGTCACAGCAGAAATTCAACATAGTAATTCACTATTCTCAAATATGCACGTAGCATAGAATAGACAGATAATCTGGTCCTGAAAATATTGCGGAATTAATATATCTATCAGAGAAAAAAAAAATAGAAGTTTTCAAACACTATAAAAGAATTACTGTTTTAATGGTCACACTTTTACACCATATGGTGCACATAGATGGCATAACAAATCCAAATGTTTGAGATGTATGTGTTTAGACCTGTTCCTTAATCAGACTTATGGCCTGCCCTGGGAATATACAACAAAGCAAACAAAAAAAAAAAAACCAAACCCCACTCTCCCCCAGCGAAAAAAAAAAAAAAAAAATCCAGAATGGTGAAACCAATATCTTACAATCAGGATTAGCACAAGATTCAACAAACTTACTAAACTGAATAGTATTATTTAATATTCATTTTCCACAAGCACTTGCTGGCTTCAGTCACAATTACAGCCTGTATAATTCCACGGAACAAGAGGCCTGTACCCCAGCAGTCTGCCATGACTGCAAAGGAAGTTACTACCCAGCAAAAGGCTTAAGATAGCGTACTCACACATTTTTATACTGCAGTAAAATACCTGTTATCAAGTCATAAGCAAAATAAGCATCATATACTTACATGGGATTGTGATCCAAACTGCTATCTGGAGTGCTGAATATAAAGCTTTACAGTTTTAGAGCCTTTTCTCTTAAGGAACTTTCTGATTAAATTATTCATCTCCACAATAATTAGTGAACGTTTACACCGTATAAATATCAAAATTCCCTCTTGATGATACATGATCAATTTATCACGGTGATAACTTAACAGGATCTAACAGATTTCTCCCTGAGTCTGGAAGAACCAACAATGTATCACTGTACTTACAGGAGGTCCTGTGGGGCAGGGGAGAGGGAAAGTTTTTTTTAAAAAAAAAAAAAAAAAGAGAAAAAAAAGAATATGTAAGATTATGAAGTTATTAAAGATACATACATATGAAGCCAAGCACAAGGCCTCAGGATTGTAAGTGGGCAACACTGCTAATACACTTTTTCTCATTTTTAGCTTGAGTACTTTTTAGCTTTGGTTGTGCTTTGCAACTTGTAAACACGACCAGTGCCTAAAAGCATGCGCTTACCTTACCGGTTTCTCAATTACAGTCATGCAATAATCTTATGCAAGTCGCTTCTCCATCCATTTCCATGCAATTTCATGCCAGTCCAAAAACACCAGCCATGGACTACAATTCATTTGCCACAAAAAGGACGTGTAACCACATCACCAGTTTCAGTTAGCCACAAAGTTGGCATTTGGCCGCAACTTGGTTGCAAAATCGCACAAAGTACCCTTGGCATTTAACCTTGGCATCTCATCAAGACATTGTGCACCGGCGTCTTCCAGCCTTCCGATTCTGCTGGCCAGGGGAGGTTTCAGTGGCCACCTGACAGTGCTGAACTTTCTTTTCATCACCTTCCTTTCTCAAGGTACACATATAAAATTCCCTCTATTAAAATGTCACACTTAGTGAAGTGATATTTGCACATTTTTTCAATTATTTGGACTCAAAGACTTTTGTATAGAGTTCTTAGAAACATTATCAAAGGGCCACAAATCAAATCTACTATTTCAGTGTTATTAAGCTGAGCAGCTGCAGCTCCCAAATCAATGGCATTTCATTAAGCTTTGATGCCTCTCTCTAATTTCTGAATAAAGTGAAGTGCAAAAGGAGTATAAAACACCAGCAGCTGTACTTTGAGATTGCTTCTAATATCGACAGCCTTTTGGTTTTAACAATGGAATGTTGTCGTCCAGTCTCTGAGGCAATTTCTTTATCCTGGTAAACATTCTTAAATAGCATTTTAAGGTGCAGGTCTGTTTTTAGATGAGAGATCAATTTCCTTTGTTAATAGTTTAATATGTGTTTATTTGAAATGTAAAATGAATCAACAAGCATCCTGCAAAGTAATTGCCAGGATCATTTTTAAGACAGTCTTCAACCATGGAATTTCCTTCTGTATAATAGAATTTTTCTCTGAAGTAAATACTAATCCAGCACTGAATGGAAACTCGAGGTGATTTATGTTAACCTTTAGCAGGGCCTGGCTTCAGTTCTGTGATGCAGGAAAACATGGAAATAGTTTTTAAGAGCCAGATAAATAATCATTTACAGAGATAAGAAAGGCTACGTAAGATTTACAGAGATCGAGGTGATTGGAAGAGTTTCCCTAACTGGCAGATTAGAAGCGACAGCCAAGGAGATTAGAAATGCTCATTTTCTCCTGCATCGCCTCCAGAAAGTTCACCTTTACAAAAGACTCAATACCAGAAGGTAATCAACAGCCCCAGTTCCCCTGCGTGTCAGCAGAAAGAGCTGCTCAGTATCTCACAACACCGTCTCAAATGAAATTTCAAGCTCCACACCAAGAGCGGGATCCTCCGGACAGCAACCTCCCCGGAACAGGCTAACGAACCAACAAACGTCTGTCTTCTGTAAGGACTTCATTGCTACTCATTTCTAGGAAACAACAATTTCTCTCGTACAGACTAGTCTACTTAACACATTATTTCCTAAGCACTCACATTCTTAACATAAGGCATTTATTTTATTTCCTTCTTTATTTCCTTATGAAATTGTTTGCCTCAAACCAAGGGGGCCTGATGCAACTCTGACTTACAGCACTTCAACGACTGACTTACATGGAGTTACTCTAGGTTGCTCAAGGGTGAGAAGACACCAAAATGGTTTGACAATTACCAATGTGTTACCGATGGTACCGTGTTCAAGCATTATGAAGTGTGACTACAAATTAATGACACCCAAGATGAGAAAACCATCTGGAAGGCCACCAGGTATATGCCAAGGGTCAGAAAATTTTACCAGAGAAGTTTCAGAACTCTCTTTCAGAGCACACGAGCCATAAAAAAAATGAAAAACAAGGCATGCTGGGTACGCATCCTCACAAAAACACAGACATCAATTAACAACGGATTTTATGAAAATGAAAACTTACCAGTCTCTCCTCTTCTGCCCCGCTTACCTCTTTTCCCTGGAGGACCTAGAAAGAAGATGGTCTATTTTAACTTTATTTTTCTTGAAATTATATGTAGAATATAATCTTGTTTGTGTGTAAGGGCATTAAACAAATACATTGCATGGTGTCCAGAGGCTTTGACTGAGCAGGGGTAAAGGATAACCAGAATAAGATTCAGGAAGCTGAAGATAAAATTGACAGCTACATTACCCAGCTACATTACCTACTGCAGGCTCTCAGAAAAAAGTCTGGGAGAAACTTTAGAGGTCATCCAGTTCATCCCTCTTTCTCAAGGAAAAAGTTAACCACATCTAAATTATTACTGCAACTTCCACAGGCATTTTCCCCCCAGTATTTTACTGTTCTGACAAGCGGAACATTTTTCTTTATGTCCAAATTGCTGCACTGAAGCCCATCAATTCTTATGCTTTCCACCACAAACTCCAGAGAAGAAATTGTTCCTCCCCTTCCCTCAAAAAAGTCTTTGTATTCCTCAGAATTGCTGCACCCTTCCTTCAATCTTCTTAAACCAAACTTATCACAGGGCATTAAAATTCATAGTTCGAATTTTATAGTTTGAATATGGATTTTATTCATGTTCAACTGAATAAAATTCAATTCACCAGTAGCAACTGGCAGCTACTTTAAACAGCTACAAGATTTTACAGATCATCCGAACTATCATCCTATAGCTTTTAACTGCATACGAAGGCCAAATCTTACTTTGCATTACATATTTGCGGCAATCTGGTTTCAAAGACTAAGATGCTAAAAAGAAACATGAGTGACAGAATTTCAATATATATGTGAAACAGCATTAGTTTGCCAGGAAAATAATAGAATACTGGTGGTTTGGTTTGGTTTGGTTTGTTGTTTTTTTTTTTTTTTTTTTTTTTTTTTTTTTTTTTTTTTTTAAAAAAAAAAAAAAAAGAGGAGCAACTCTTGCCTTGAAGGTAGAGATTCATTCTTCTCAGAATGTTTTAAGTTTCACAAAATTCCTTCTTTCTTGTTCTGTTTTAATAATTACAGTAGTGGCATAATGCAACACAAGTTGCACAACAAAGCAAGAATGGCACAGGGTATTCATTATAACCAGCATAATTAAGATTATTTTGTTATTATATGCTGAAAAATAGCAAAAGTGTCACTTCAGTGCAGAGAACCTTGCAACTTCCTCCTGAAACACTTCAGCCTCTGCAAGAGAGATCTATGGAAACTTCTTACACAGCTAATGACCCCTTACAACACATAAGTTTCTAACTTTCCCCCACTCCAAACCAACAGGGACACTTCAGTTGAGTCCCTGTGCACGCACACACCTCTGCAGCCCTCCTCGGTGGAGGCCTCCTGGGCTACCCCCAGCTCACCACCCGGCTGGGCAGAACTTGGGCTGACGACAAACACGGACGTGCAGGAGAAACTTATAAGGTTCTTCACCAGGTAAGGACCTGCCTTCCAGCGTGTAAAAGCAAAACATTCCCTTCCTGCAGAACAGTGTTAAACCTGAACTGCGCCATAGGTGCATACACAAACCTGTCTATTCCCCAGTTTCCTTTTGAGAAAACAACAAAACTTTGAAACTAAAAAAACTACAGCCACAGACCGGCAAAAGGCATTAAAGCCACTAACAGAAAACCCTTCAAGCTACGAACTTTAGGAAGGAATGGATATTGTCCAGCAAACCTCCTCTCCACAGAGCATTAAATGGCAAAGAAGGGGCCCCAGTTCAGTTCTCTCCTCTGACATTGAGCACTGATCCCTTCTAAACTGTTATTCTGAGATTACTAGATTCAGATCTACGTGTCAATCACCAGAAAAGTGCTTATTATTATATTGCCAAAGTAACCACACCACTGAAGTTAGGAAAATCACTCTGGATTTATACCAGCATTAATGAAATCGTACCACCACCCCCGACCTTTGGGTCATCAGGCCGGCAGTATTTAAGGGCCACTGAGCAACATGAGTCACCTCTCCCTCTCATTAATAGCTTTTTCGATTTCTCCACTATTAACACTCACATTTAAGGTCATCATTCGATGACCTACTACTTCAGAAACCACCCAAGCTTTCACGTTTTCCCGAAAAGGCTGCTTTCTCTAAAACTTAACTGCTAACATCATCTTTTGCTCCAAGAGTTTTCAGGTTTTTTTACAGCTTGCACAGGATACACAACGTACGACACAACCATTCTGAACTTTCTTGACCAGGGTAAAAATCTCTCTAAAATAGTATCAGAAATGTCCATGCTGAATACACTTTTTCTCATTTTTAGCTTGAGTACTTTTTAGCTGATCCTATCACCTCTTCCTCCGAAATACGCACACCACAAGCAGCCCGGTGACTCCTAGTAATGCTGCGCGTTTAACGCTGCCCCATCCTGCTAGAACGGTCTCCGACTTCAGCAAACAATACTGAAACATCCCAACGGGCTGAGCTCTCACCCACTGGGCAAAGTCTGGGCAAAGTGAGATTCCACAGACACATCCACAGCCCTTTCCCGTAGCACTGCCATCAATTCCATCCCAAGTAGGGAAGATTTTGATCTCTGATTTCTTACAAACACTGCATGGATCTATTCCAGCCTACTTCATCGGCCTTCTGCTCTTTACTCCTTTCTCAGCTTTTTTAGCTGACATAACACTTGGACTCTTCTTTCCTCCCACTCTGCATGATCACCCCACCTGGCATGTCAGTCTTCTGCTTTGTCTGTCTGGGACAGCCTGCCCGAGTTTCCTACCTCATAAAATTATCTACCTCATTTCGAGCCTCCGCTGGATAAATAACATTCATTGTTTCACACACAGTACATCATCTTTTTGGCTCACCGGGAAACATCATTGCATTGCAGGGCTTGGATACATATCAGAGGCTATTACACAACTTGGCTGAGGAAATGCCAAAATCAGTCTATCTGATCCACAGCAAAGAAATCTGACCTCCCAAAATCAGATTATTCGTACCGCTCCTGTGCATGCTACATGCCATCTGACTGGAGGCATCTAGCCCGGCATCGTTTCACTAGCACCAGACATGACCGAGGGACCTCAAAGAATCCCATGATCATCACTAGTAAGACAGACAGAACTGCGCGCATACACATTCTCTTTTCCTTCCCTCTAGTTAAATATTCGTGACACATGTAACATCCCTTCCAAAAATTCTAACATCTTTCAGTGTTATCATTCTGAATTAACTGTTTATCAATGTCTACTCCTTTTGCCCCTTAACCTTGTAAAATTGTTGGCATAAGAAACCATGTGTGACAGTAAGTCTCACTGTGTAAAACATACTTCAAGGAGTATTTGTTTCTTTTTGCAATGGTAAGTTTACTGTCTCGTAAAACCACAGATGTTTCCTTCTACATTGTTATGAGATCAAGAAATGTTCCTTACCCAACTTCTTGGTATCATCGTGCCAAGCAGCACACACATTTTTAAGATGTCCTCTTGTTTGCCTCCCTTGTACGGAGACAACATACCCCCAAAATACCCTATTTTTTCAATCTCTCCATCTGAATTTTCTCTGTATCATAATTATAATCATTATTACCTTTTCCTAAGCTTTCTCTGATTCTGCAGTAAGTCTTTTTGCATGATAAGGCTGAAGCATGTCACGCTCTGCCCGCAGTCCCGACGGCCACAGGAGGAGCCCAACGCCTGTCCAGCAGGCCTGCCCTGTACCAGGAGTCAGCAGCTGGCCGGAACAGCCTGACACAGCCTTTCCTGGCAAGAAGCATCTCTCGGCCCTTGGGTTCTCAAGCACTTTCCCAAGAGCAGGTCCTCCTTCCAAGCACTGTCTGGACTCAAAACTTATTTTCATGTTTTCTTTAAAGACAGCTCACTTTAAATCTGCAAGTTTCACTCTGCCTCATTTTTCTCCCTGACAAAACACCGTCTCAAAATGAAATCAAAGGCAAAAAATTCTTAGGCAAGACTTAATGTCTTCAACTATAAAGCAGACAATAAGCCTTGACAGGCAAAACGTACGTAAAATTCAATTCTTGGCTATGGGTAACCTCTGGACACCCTTTCTTGTCTTCCATCTAACCTAGGAGGCCAAGGATACTTTCCTTCTGTAACAGCTGCGGTAGATGGTTCTCAGCAACCCTGGGCTTCGAGCATTCCCTAAACACCACATAACTTCCACTTCTCTCCCCCTCCACCTCCACTCCTCGCTGGGACGGTTTTCTGGCACAGATATACTTCACCTGTTGGGTCCTATTCAGACCCAGGCACTGGGAGTGTTTGAAGCTGGGTTTTCCCTGCCCGGCCCACAGATAGCCCGTTGGGTTGAAGTTGCCCGAGAGCTTTGTGAATGCTGCCTGTGCTGCTCCCTGGCGCTAGATGCTTCAGTGCTGAAGGGATATTCCCTCTTTTAGTTGCTCTGCTGGCTACCAGCCCCCAGCCCAATCTGGAGACTGGGCTCATTAAACACTACATAAAACATCCAGTACAAGGATCTTCCCTTAATGCCACAATATAAGGTGGGTTATCTACTTCCTACAGATACCACACACGACCTTATTAACACAGGTAACAGGTGGGAGAGTAAATTGTTCTCTCTACAAATCTTCCTCTTACCAGTTTGGTTTTTTTTTTTTTTTTTTTTTTGGCTGTGTTTGTTTCATTGTTGTTTTCATGTTCCATATGAGTGACCAGTGTTCTAGAAAAAAATGGTACCACTTAACAGACCTACAGCATCTTTTGCATTACTCTTCATCCTTAGGTATGTTAACGCTTTGGCCATGTCCTTTGCCAGAGCTTTAGTTTTAAGAGGGCCTTCACTGACCTATTCATGCTCATATCACAAACCTTTACCGAATCACAGAAGTCTTGTGACGCACTACAGTCCCAAAGTTTAATCATACTGACATTTTCTGCTGCTTACGTGACTTCGTTTCAGGAAGACTTAATGTAGAACAAATAGGTTCCTGAACTTTGCATTTTTCACAGGTTACTGTCTCACCAAAGTGCTGTGGCAGAACACGTGCAACTGATGATATTTAAAATACTGCTGGATCAAGATTCACATTTATAAGGCAACCAACGAAATGATTCACCTCAGATCACAGCTTTTGTGTCCAGCTACATGCTAGAATTACGATCTATCTTGGTATAGCAGTCTGAACTAAACCCCAGTAGCCTGGAATGGAACAGTCCGCTGGTTCTTACAGACTAAATTTTAGTAGCAAGACCAGTAAACTATTTTAATGGACATCTAGCGCTCCAAGCACACATGGTCATCTTTGCAAACACAGAAATAGCTGCTATCACCTGGCTGACAAATATTGCTGAGGGACAGCTGAAGTATGTAGGGGCAGCTATTCTATACTAGCAAGGCATGAAAGTCTTCTCATCATTTCAACTTGCCATTCCATTGTATTATTATCATGCCATATCAATAGTTGGCCCTATGATGCAAAAAGCATATGTCATATTGAGAAAAAGTATTTAAGCTTCATTAAATTTTTTACATACTAATGTAAATGAAATAAGGTATCAAAATTAGATTCTTTGGCCTCAATAGAATTTAAATCACCTTTAGGAACAGATACAGGCACTTTTTGAGGACATGCAGCCATACCGGATGGTTAAGTAACTACACAGTACAACTATACTTGTATAAAAGCAAAAGCTTTAGAATTAGAAGTCCTTAAAACTTAACCCTGCATCCACCTTTAGGAAGGCACCTTATATCTCAGTGTCAAAGTTCTGCCAGCAGGAAAATGGCAAACAACGACGACGACAATAACACAACAGCGGAAAGCACGTCCCCTTTCCCAGGTGCAGTGCTTCGGTGACGCTAACTCTCGAGCAGAGCCTGTCACAAGTCAGCCTTTCTCTGGTTTCTGCACAGTAACGCAGGCTCTAGGCCAGGACAGGTCCACGCAGGAGCACTACGCAGGCATCCATCCCGGCTGCGGCTCGCGCGTTACTTGCGTCAAGTTATGCGCAGTCTGGGGGATTTTTCACTTAAGCACAAGCTCTTGCATGCGCATGGGAGACTTTGCTCATTACTTTCTCTGAGGGTTCATTCTTACCCAAGGAAACCCATGACCTCAAAGCTTCCCCAAGCGACCAAAGCCGCCCAGCTCTTCTCTCCTGCGGAAGAGAGGACACCTCTCCCCTGTCGCAGTGGGATGAGCACAGGCTTAGATATATGGGCACACCAGGGCTGAAACCCCCGCAGCACATTAGAATGAAAATGGCCTTTTTTATTTTCTCCCAAGCACTATATCAATTTATTCCTTCTGCTATAATTTCCCCACCAAGTTCCTCACATTCTTTTCCCTTTGCATTTCATCAAGCTTAATTTTTTTTTCTCTGTTTCATTTTTTTAAAATGCATCCTTTCTCCTTGCTGGCCATATAGCTCTCAGCTACTAGGCCCAGTACATGGCAAGTAGGTGCTTCAGCTGGAGAAAAGTCCTGCCCAAGCACCCCCTCAGTACTCTTGGGAGACGTAACACAGGCTGCTGATTTTGCTTTGGAGCAGTCGGGATAGCTCACCTCAGCACAAACATGGGCTGTGTTAAGCATATGAAAATGATGATTTTTTGCCAAGGCTTGTAACTCTGAAATTACAGTGTCACCTTTCCCCCCTCACATGACAATAGCAGAAGGTCATATAAACCCGATAAAGATATGAGCCAAGGTCAAACCTCAATCTTTCACTCCAGTTTACAGCTACATGGGATTTTATTAACAAAGAACAGGCAAAGCCAGAATATATTTCCTTTAACTTTCATTCTTAAGCAGCTGGCCTTGTTTAAAAAGAAACACCAACAGACTGCGGTTAATTTTTGGCAAAAACATAAGCCACTGAAAACTGAGTCTCACATTGGGAAGGGAGAGGCCATGCTAATAACGCCATGTCAGCTCCTCACAACACTTACCGCCGCCGGTCCTGTTCTTTTCACTGGCAGTACTGAAAGTAAAAGTAGCTAAGGATCAATGATTCGGATTACTCTGAATACTCACCATAGGTTGGGAGTTTTGCTACAATTTTCAACAGGTATTGATTTAGATTAATACAAGTACTTTGGAAAATATGACTTGAAGTTCTTTCAAATAGTTTTTTTCACTCTAAACACCACAAGATATGCTGAAGATAAAGTATGACACTCTAATTTCAATTTTTACACTGTTCTGTTACAGCACCTACAGATCTAGTCATTTCTTAAAAAGAGTACTGCCTTTTTAAGTAGATTTAACCCAATGTTTTTAGTCTGACAATACTAGCAATATTCCCTTAGGCTTTATTGAGAGGGTATAAAATTTATCTTTTTATGTACTATGAATAGATACTGATGTAGCTGCTATATGACCAAAGAGCAAGACAATTTTTTATATGCATTTTAAACAAACCTGTAAAAGCAAATGGCTTACCAAATATATCTGTTCACAAGCTGCAGCTAAACCAAATACACGTTCAGGTGACTATAGTCTCTTTCTGTATTAGTGCCTCTTGCAAACCTGCGGTGATTTACCCTAAATTATTTACAAGCTACTCAACTTCTCCCCATTTCCTGGCTTTTCTTCTCAGCTCAAAAGCAAGCCTAGTCAAAAGTATTGACACAAACAAGTCAAATTTCCATCACATGATTTGTCACAGCAGTTTCATTTTATTCTAAACATTTTCTCCTGCAAAGTCACTGAATAGCCTTTCTAGATTTTTAGGGATGTGGAACATCATCATCAACACTATATTCAGTTAAAACTGTGCAGCACAAATGAAACAAATATTTAATATCCTAGACTATCTCCACTTACATTGTGGAGTCCAGGTGTCTCCTCTTACTACAGATTTGATCCGCATGCTTAACTTTTAAGCCATGATTGACAAGACTTTCGTGATTATGATGACAGATTAAAGTGTTCATTGAATTTAGAGGGTTTTTATTTCAGTTGTGACAGTAGTGTACTGGCAGACAATGAAATACAATACCACCGGATTAAAGGCAGCACATAACTAGTCAGGCACTGGTACTGCAATCATCTTGGCCTAACCCACACATGCAGATCACCATTTAAACATAAAACCCTACCCTGAGCAGAGCATATTCCTTTCAAAGTCTTACTCACGTGCCTCCTCTCATTTCTAACATAATAAATATATCATCTGACGAGGAGCTTAGTGACAGCTGCACAAGTTAGTTGTAATTACGAAAAATAGTAAGTGGCTTGAAAAGGTTCAATAAGTCTCTATTGCATAACAGCATCAAAGCAGCACAATTATTGCTTACAAGCAAAAGTAAATAAGTAAAAAGAGCGCCAGGACTGCCTTACTCCTGAACTCCAAATGTTGGCTTCATCTGGATAATCTATAAAAGCATCCCCTGTATTGATGCACCATTCACCTACAGAAAGGGAAAACAACAAACTGGCCACAAATGCTTCAAAATATTTTGTCTGCATTAATAACTGCAAAAGACCAAAAATAATGAAAAGGAAGTAACTGGTTCACTTTGGTTTACATCTTATAGCTGCCTGTGAGCTTTTGCAGTGATACTGGCTCTGGTTCCTAAGGAGACGTCAACCTGACAGAAAGCAGTAAAATATTTTTATTATCCTGGGCTACATCCTGCTCGATTATTTCAAACAACATACTTGCCTGGAAAAAAAACTCTTCAAAGAAGGTACAGTCTGTATTCTACATCTCCTATGCTTTAAACACTCTCGTGAGACTCTGCTTATGAAATACAGCAGTGTGTCTTTGATCCACTGGACATTACTTCAGGTTGAGATGCGAGTGCACTGGATAATCACGATAAAAACAGACTTCAGCCTATGCCATAACAACCTGGACTCGGATTGTTCTTGCTCTACAAGTGTCTTTCATCATTTAAGAGGAGAACCAAAGAAAGTTGTATTAGGTCAGGCTCAGAGTAAGATTAAAGTAGTAATGGATGAAAATTTATTACACTACTATAGTGACTTTTTCACTATATGTTTCCAATTATTTTTAAAGTGTCAAAAATCATCTAATATAAATGTAAACCTTTGTACATGTCCCACATATAGAGAGCTTGCAGAAAGCAGCCCAAGAGAATGGATGCTCTCAGCTGCTTCTCTGGGACCAGCTGTATCTTCGGTAGCTTGGAAACCATCCAATGCTGTAACTTTGTCAGCCAACTGTAACCCCATGTTGAACTTAAAGAACTTAATCCACTCTATTATTGCCTTTTCACAGGTGGAACCTGTGCCCTTTTCTTTTATCAAGGTCTTTCTCATGACATAATAGAGACTCCAAAATTCTAACGACTGTTCATATTAATTTATATGGATCATCCTTTACCCGTACAAAGAAAAGGGACTAGCACGACAAATTCCACCTCTAGCAAAGCAAATGGAGTTGATGTATCATTCGGGACTGCCAGACACACCAGTTTACATTCAGAGTCACATACACACACAAAAGAGCTTTCTACTTTAAGGCAACTCCAAAGGGCCTTACCAGCTTTGACTGAGTCAAACCTTCCCCTGAGGCTACAACAGGGCTTTTACTTGAGCAAGTGCTGAATTAAAAAAAAAAAAAACAAAAAAAAACAAACCTTGAAATTTGTCTCAGTCTCAAAGCAAAAACAAAGTAATGGATATTCTTCATCATATATTACAAACTGCCCTATAACATACAATAGTTTGTGCATGCTACTGCGTAAATAAGAGTTAAAGATCCTACATCAAAATTTTACACTGGTTACTTATAACTTACTGCTGTTTATGCTTGAAGATTAGCTGCAAACTTTACTTACGGTATTTCCAGAGAGTTAAAGACCGACATTAACTATGTTTTTTACATGCCTACGACAAAAGCAAAGAGTTAAAGCTGATTAGACTGGTACTTAAGCAAATTCCTAGAGAGCAGCATGTTTTTCTAATGGCGTCCATGCGGGAGCATGTATGTGGGTAAGCCAGTCACGGAAGAAACACTCCTCACTGTCAACAGGGCAACCTGCTTTGGCCTTCCATCTGCCGAACACAGCTGTGGCTTTCCACAACCAGGCAGTGGCAGCAACATTTGGAGTGAAACGACAATAATGGAGAACAAGCTTGGAAAGTGCGGCACAGCGAGCTTTTGGCTTTTTAGTCTACAAGTCAAGCTGCGAGGAGGCTGGCACGCTCCGTGTGAAGAGCTATTGAAAATCTGGCTCCGAGCGTCACAGTATAATCTTCAGGGAGCTGATCAAAACGGAAGGTTAGTCCTCATGCAGATGTTTGAGCAACAGTTGCATTCTTAACCTGCCCAGATGTGACATATTTAAAGTGTCACAAGTGGAATGAACCACTCCTTACAATCATCTTTCTCAGTGAAACGGGACAGTATGACTTAACACTGCCTTGAAAGAATGGGATGTTGAAAAGCACTAGGCTCTGTATTACACCTGAAATGTTGTTCAGAGTTAATAAATTTATATGGTGCTGTACTTAAATACCCTGAAAGCAGAATTTGCAGGAAGTTAAACATTAGCACTTTGCTATGACTAAGTGTTGCATTTTACTGGAGGCAGGGAAAAGCTATATTCGTAATATAACAGGAAGTTATATTCATAACCCCCATCAAGGTTAAGCATCAATGAAAGAATCTCCTTTTAAAGATTAATTTAAGCTTCAAGGACTGTCTGAGTTGGGAAGTGAGAAGGTTAAGCGAAGGCTAAGAAGTCTGATCATCCTCCTACCCCCATACAGTTACAACGCTGTCCTAGTAAGGGCCACAGACCCGCTGAAAGTGTCCAGCTTCCTTCTCGTGGAAACCACATGTGTGCAGAGTTCTCAGGCAAATAAAAAAAGTCCACGGCTTTACTTAGATGCCAAAATCAGTGACATGAACTCATATGTTCCTGAACAAAATACTAACTTGGCAACAATGTTTGGAACAAGTTATAGTTTGCATATAAACCTACTTGGCAAGGCAGACAGCAGGGTATTGGAATAATTTCTCTTGGATAAAGGCACAGACTAACTCCTTGGTGTCAGTCATGAACAAGCATGCTAGGGTCTGGCAGTGTTGCTCACATGTTA
>KL257995.1:15584-37063 GCA_000699545.1 Podiceps cristatus | reverse complement strand
GATTCCCTCTTCTCATTATCACAATAGTTAAAGAAAAAGATTGTTCCTTCACTTATAGAACAATCAGTAAATGCAACTATCACCCTGTGAGCAAACCCTGATTTTGATTATTCATACGTCACAAAGACGCTACTGTTTTCCCTCTTCTAAGGCATAACAAGATGTAAGTAATCTTTCTCCTAAAAATAAAACCCAACAAAGACAAAAGCCAGAAAAGAAAGATGTTTCTTGTTGGTTCAGAAAGAGATTTGGTTCAGAGACCTTCTGATTCATAAGCCTGGTACTCTCCTTGGCCTTGGCTAAAGCCTGTCTAAAATGACCTACAGACAAGGCACGTTCTCCATCGAGCCTCAGCTCCCCCAGTTTTGAAATACGGATGAGGTAACGAATACATGGGGTTGGTAAGGACCTGCTATGTAACCTTTACTCCCTTCCACTCTATTCAAGAAAGTTGGGTTTTTTCCAATGAGATTTACAAAGTACAAGCCCCTCTTCCCAAGTCACAAACTTTCTAGCACCACATTACAAATATTATATAATTAGTACACAAGCTATTATAACTTCCTCTGTAAAGCACTTGAGATCTATGGAAGAAAATGCCTAATTAAGAGTCAGATACTGTTGCTAGTAGCACCACTACTATCAGGGCCACTGGTACACTGTCCATCTTAAATAACACTGAGTTAATGTTCCAGGGTACAATAATGTGACTTTCACCATTCAACACATCAATGTCATGTAAGGTAAAAACACATACCTTGGATATAAACAAGAAATACCAACACAATAAATTTATAGTAAGTAGTTGCATCATTTGTCAGACTGTCATGCACAGCAAAAACTTTGGAATTCCTCTAAAGAGTGAGGCTATAGATATTACGGCTCCTATATTTCTTCTTTGTAAGCTTAATGGGGAAGTGTACACCCAAAAGATTTTGCGTTGAAGTATGCAAGTGTATAATGTATGTAAATACTTGAGGAAGAACGTCTCACAGTGGTGAAGCTATTTGAAATCAGGTTATTACTTCTGCTTGAAGGAGCAGATTGAATATGGAAAACAGTTTGCTAGCACTAGTAAAATTGCAGGTGCTTGCTACCATGGAGCTTTTTGGAAATCTTCCCATATTTATAATCTCTGGTTAATACAGATTTTTCACAGCAGGTCCAGCAGGGAATTAATGAAATTACCTTTCCAAGCCTTCTAAATTGCATAAACTGTTCTAAGATTTCATTCAATGCTGTCATGCAGTTCTCCCAAGCAGTGAATCTATCATACAGAAAATGAAGAACTACTGAATTATCAATGGTACCCAAGTCATTTGTCCAGCATGCAATGTAAAATCTTAATCACCGAGTTTTTCATACATCTTTGAGAGCTGAAAACTTCAGTCAAAGTCAATGTAAAATCTTAATCACCGAGTTTTTCATCTTGGAGAGCTGAAAACTTCAGTCAAAGAATCTTTGTCCCACTAAGAAACTTTGCACCATCTGGACAAAACAGGGTAGACAATACTACTCTGAAGAGCTCATTTGTGACAGTAAAGGTGGAAATATTTTCCTATTCTCCCTCTCCCAGCAATCTAAGCAGTGCTCACAGCCTCCTACATCCAGCACTAACTCCTGATACTCAGGATCAGTCTGTTTTCTGAGCTACCTCATTCTTGCTTGCTACCCAGTGTAGAAGCATCTTCAGATATTTCTCTGTTTTCCATGAGACCTTTGTCGCAACATCTTCCATAGCAGCAAAGTGCATAAGCATCACTCCTTTTTTTTCATCATTAACTTTCCAAGCTCAGGATGATGTCACATATAAAAATTAAAAAAAAAAGAAAAAAAAGAAAAAAAAAGAAAAAAATCAGATCGAGACTTGCAGCTATCTTAACCTGCGTTCGCATTCTGTAGAACATCACGAGTAACTGTCAATTTGCCTTCTTAACTACCGTGCCATATGCTGAAAACTTCCTGCAGTCAATGCCTCCCTGAAGAATGGGAATTTTTCATGAAAGGACATAATGTGTATTGTTGAGAATTAGTGGGTTTTATTAATTTTTTAAAATAATGAAAATCTGACAAGAACATAATTGTTATTTTGTCCTCTTTGCAACAACACATCAAGAAACTGTTCAAAGGACTATACCAGCACTCTTAAAGAAGTTTAAACTGCTTTCTCAGACAACACACAAACTGTCTCAAAGCCTAAAGAGAACATGAATAAAAATGGTACTTAACACAGAATCCTGCTGTATGTGTGAATATTCTGAAACTTTTCAGTATCTCTAATACCTTTTCACCAATTTGCAATTTTCCTCCTATGAGGAGTGACTCATTTTAATTTCTCTTGAGAACTTAGGCTCTCAGGACCACATCACCACCCTATGAACGGTGAAAACACAAAACTCAAACTTGAATCACTCAGTGTTTACTATTGCTATAGTTTGCACATGAAGATAGTTTATTTACTATCACTTCTCAGAGTACCTATCTGCTGTAAAATCTTGGTCAAGTAGTATTAAAAGGATCCTCCTTTTATTTTCTAACATGGATTGACTCTATTTCCTCTAATATCCAAACTATTGCATTAGGGAAGAGAAGTGTTCTGTATTCACAAATCATAATAAGCTGATTCTACAATGTTTATTTAATAGGATTATTATGTACAAGAAAAATATTACATTGCTATGTGTATTACTGTTTCTGGTAGTGCAAGGTCAACACATATGCAGCTATAACGTTCATACTATTCATATACTCCTCCAGGTTTCAAACCTGCAAAATACTTCTCCTGGTATTGTGAGCACTTCTGTGAATTAAAATGTACAGTTTCTACTCTAGCTCAGCAGTCAATGCAGCAGTCTCTAGTAAGGAATTTAAGTCCAACCTTGCAATGATGGGATTAAGAAATATACTCGTATACTGGCATTTCATGGATCTAAAGAAAAACCTCAAAGCTAACAAAACAAAAAAAACATAATCCTGCACTGACTGCTTTTTTTTTTTTTTTTCAAAATGACAACCTCTTTAAAGATATTTTTCAATTATTTCAAGGTCAAGACTTCTCAAAAGTCACCAGTCCCAATAAGAGGAATCATTTACCCAGCACTGCAAGATCTTTAAAAGGCCACATATAAACATCACGTACTCCAGAGTAATAGTTTGCATCGGCCCAGATAACTATGGCATGTTTTCACATCAGTGACTTAACATTATCACTGCAGGAGGCCTAAATATTTTCTTAATAGTACGCTCTCTTCTTCAGGAGTCCGTGCCAATTCTGCAATGGCCACGTGCAAATTTGCAGACTGGGATTTTATTCCTATCTAAAGCAATGAACTGCAAAGACATCTGCAGCTGGGCATAATGCCCACGCTGGTACAATTACAATGCTACGTCAGCTTCTCATTGTTTAAGGTGATGGATTTCATATCTGGGCACGTTATCTTGCCGGAGTCAATGGTATTTTTTTTCTTGGAAGCAAGCTGGAATGGCATAGGACTGTGCCAATTGCAAAGCACCGTAATGTGTTTCTACAGCCTTTTTTATAGGTAACATTATACAGCAATTTCTACTGCGTACTCTGCCAGCACTTTATCCTGAACAGGTGCTCAACAAACTTTTAGACTATTACAGTGCAAAGTATTTGAGAAAATCAGGATATGAACAGCCAACCAACAAAACAGCAACAGTAGCAGACAAGCAGACTGGCACATTAAGTTTAACAGGCCCCTCCATAGAATCCCTCCCCATTTATTAAATCAAGGATCACATGTTACGTTCACAAGGGCAAAAGTGCTTTAGACTTTGAAACAATAGACAAAACTCATTCTCGGCAATAGTTTCCAGTTGTATTCACAGCTGAAGAGAAGCCTTTTGGCTTCAAATATCTTCTTGTTACTGAGCCATCACGGAACGTAGTGTGATCCAAGATGTTTTCCCAAGGCTTACTCTTGTTAATCCAACCCTAATAAACTACAATACCTTTGGTACCATAAATAAGATGTAACTGCCCATTTACAGATTTGAGCTTACAGTCTTTGAATAAATGTTCATAATATTCTGTACAATGAACAAAAAGACTGTGAGTACTAAGTATCTAGTTGAAACGTACAGCATCTTGTCTGGTTCACAAAATGGGAAAAACCACCAATACGGTGTTTCTCTAGAAATCAGTGCTGGATAAAGAGCAAAGAACCACCCACTCTGTGCCTCCCAGCCCCACCCACCGCAACCAAAGATCTACTGCTTAAATATGACTTGCTATGGGACACTTGATAAATATAGAGACTATACCAAATGTACAGTATCCATTAGCTACTGTACATGTAAATTTGCCCTGACGAAGATAGAAACACCAATTCTTGGAGAGGGAAAAAAAGCAGGTGCAGTCATTAAAAAACAAACAAACAAAATTACTTTATACAAATAACTTTTTAGAAATAAATACACAGGTTTCCACAAATATAACTAAATACGAACAGCTTGGAAACAGTTATTCCAAAGGGAAGCATTTAAGAAGCTGCCAATATTTTGAAAAGCCATAAAGGCTCTGGTCACAGGGGTACACTGTCAGCCGTTAAAATCACCAGAAAGAGGTTCACAGGGAGAGAAGAGGCTGGTTCTGTCCCTCTGCAAAGGCCTGCAGAGCGCGGCACCAACAAGCCCTAGGAACTGGTAAGGGGGCTACCTTCACAAGGCCTTCCCTGGGGACCGCCCGTGAAACGTGCTGTTGGCACGCGCTGGGGCCAGAATACCCTGGAAGGAGACATTTCCAGCTTCTGAATTCATTTGTGCTACGTGATTCTGCACAGGTCATAAAGCCTCTCCGGGCCTCAGTGTTTCTCTGAATGAAATAGGTAAAACCAGCCCAAACTCTGGATGATGCTGATAAGTGCCACGTATGAAAACCAGCTTGAGATCATTGATCAACACAGCATAAAAGAGCAAACTATTACTAGTTTTCATCATCTGCTGCTCCGTGCTCAGGAATCCAGTTTTAGCAAAGCAGCTTGTGCAGAAAACCGCAATATCTTCTCAGACCTTTTAAGGAGCTAGTTAAAAGTCCCACCAGAATTTCTCAGGCACCTACAGAGCGTTATTCGAGTGCCACAAACAGATTCGGTAACAGGTCCAGTGGCCCAGTGTGCTGCATTGTGTTGGGCAGCTGGGGCTGAGGCAAGAAAAGGGTTATCAGACAGTGAGTAATGGAACACCTGCTGTCACCTATAGTCCGCTTTGATTCCGTGCTATACAGTTTCATCACTGACAGCATCAGAGTGTGAGTAATGCTGCAGGCCGAACATGGACCTGCCTGTCAACCTCCCGGTGTTTGAACAAAATGTCCCGAGAAGCTGATGTAGTAGCGACATTCAAGAAATGCAGGAATCATGTCTGGATCCCAGCCGCCCAGCAGCGGCATTAGCGATTCACGCTGTGGGCATTATTCTTAAATTCTATGAAACCTTTCATTGTATGAGAGTCATATACATGGAGTCAATATGGTCCCTCAGGTCTACTCAAAATCTTCCTCGCTTTTAAAGCTTTTCAGCACTGAAAAGAATTGGAACTGATATCTCTAAATTGAAGCACGAGGGCAGACAAAAGTGCTGTGAAGCATCCAGACGCGCTGTCTCACTAATGCCGGCCTGGCCCCCCGCCACACGCTGACCCTCTGCGCTGCTCTGGATCCGCCTCCCAGACTATCGTTTGTGCTGGTGCAGGACAGGACTCCCGACTAAACAGAAACACCGTAAGCACTGCTCGTTTCTCACGCACAGGACGTGTGGTTAAGACCTAGAGCCCTCTTCTTGCTCTGCCTCCTCAGCATCTTAAAGGAAGTAAAGGGAAACATTTATCCATGCCAACAGACCAGGATTACAGCAGCTGCGTCCTCAGCACCACTAAAATCAATAGGGTTGTATTTTCTCTCTTGTTAATACATCACTCTATAGAAGAAAAAAAAATTTCAAGTCATGACTCCGAGAGTTAGCAATTCTGGCTCTTTCTAAAGTCATCTTAATTCTAGCAAAGCTTCCACCTACTTTGAAGACCTACAGGATTTTTGGTACCTACAGCAGCACTTCATGCCACAAAAAGGTCAAACAACTCTACACCTGTTTCCTACATCATCATAAGTCTCCAAAACCTAAGAATCGGTAGAAATACGTACAAACGCTTCTTTATTACAGAATTATATAATTCCATACTTATACTGGAACTATGTATATATGTTTCTATTAGGTTGAGAAAAGGATCTTCATACCGTGGTGTTTAGATCATTATTATACACTCAGAACTAATGAAGTCTCTGCCTATGAGCAAGTAGTTCCCTGAGAACCTGACTTTATAAGCTGGCAGAACAGTAGTAGTCTGCTCTGAAAGATGATATATTGCTTTCTAGAAAGAACTTTAGTGGCACTGAATGAATAGCTACTGCTCTTCTCTGATATTCTGTAGGTTCTTCAGCCACGTTAGAGTTGCTGCCTACCTAAAAGGAACAAACTTGAAGTCATTTAAAAACCTTCCAAATTTATCCAAGTCACTGGAAAACACAAAACCAGCTTTCAGTGTTAGCCTCAAAGTAAAAGAGTATCTTTTGGGGCACCCTTTCACCTTGCCAGAACTCAATCACTGAGGAAGTACTGTATTTCAGGCAAAGACATTTGAGAGGAAAAAAAGCTTCTACAAAGTGCCCCTGAAAATCCAATTTCATATCATTCAATTAATTGAGCTCTGTGGCTCCCTTCCATGTGAGGACCAAGAGACTGGCGTGGAGGGCACCGGGAGATCACAACCACAGATGGGCAGAGTACTCCATTTATTTCCATATTCATAGCTGAAGGACTCTTGTATCACCAAATAGGTGGCCGCAAACAACACCTTGATGGGAGGCTGCCATTAGCCTGCCCAGTTAATATTCTGGCCAGAATTCTCATTTTCGTAATACATACCACCAGGTGTAACCTACCCAAGGCACTGCCTCAGTAAACAAGACAATGAAATCTGCCCAGCTCAGACTGACTAGATTAATCCAGCACGCGCCAGGTAACAAAGGTAACATTTCTTAGAACGGGAGGCCAGGGGGTGATAGAAACCACAGCAGCGACCACTAGTTATCCTCGAGGAAGGAGGAAGTTGGAGAGATTGGCCTGGGGCTATATGACTACGCCAACGATCTAATGTAGAGAGCAATAAATACTTAAGACAATAGTCCCATGGCAGGCAGAGGGGGCAAGGGGGGGAAATGTGATACACGGATGTCAGATACCTTGTAGAAGCTGCAATCTGCTACAGGTAGTAGCCGAGCTGTCATCCACACACCTTGCACGTTGTCTGGTTGAGTGAGTGTCCCATCCCGCCCGCACTGGAGGGGTCTGAACCGTAGGACTGAAGCTCTGACCTGCATGTCATATGCACGTGTTTGCAGAACGGGAATCACTACTGACCCGCTGGATCTGTCTTGCCAAATAAATACATCTTGCCAAATAAATACATGGTAGATTTTATCTCACTAGGAGTGTGGTTCTCTTCCAGTGGCCACCTCACCTGATCTCCCATGATGACTACTGAGTGTTAGTAGCAACCCACTGCATTGCTGACTATAGTAATATGAAGACTCATAACTGCTTCAGAAAAGTTCTTAGAAGAATTGAGATACCAGGAGGAAAAAAAAAAAAAAAAAAGAGGGGGGAAAAAAAAAATAGTATTTCAATAACCTCATAAAAAACTGAGCAGACGAAGTTTACAATGAAATGCACAAATGTCACATTCTCTTTTGGAAAGGTTAATAACAAAAAAGACTTAAAATCCAAAGCCTTGTGACTCACATCTGAAAACATGCCAGGTGTTTGGTCTTACAAACAAAAACTACCTTTCAATGACAGAAATCACTAGTGGAGAAAGTCAGAATGTTTTTAAACTAAATGATTTCTCAAACAAGGAAGTCTTTTTGCATTTCTATAAAGCAAGCATTCTAGACAGACAAGGAAAGAGACATAAGAGCCTTGTCAAGCTTTTTCCAAGGTTTAGCCATTTGATAAAGCCTTTGATAATTTATTCATAAGTGTTTAATCTGCGGCTTTAATCTTCAAACAGCTTCCTAACTATCAGATTTGCTTTATTTCCCTTCCATATTCTGCACCCACATAATTACTTTTTACTTTTGCAAGTGAATTTCTGTATCGATTAACCCAGCAAGGAACACATCCATCACCCAAAGTTAACTGTGCTAATCACAAATCAGGAAAACTGGTGGTGAAAAAAATCCCCACTCATCTTGTTTATTTAGATTAAATCAAAAGGTACATTTCTGGCATATGAGGCAACCACTAAAATATAGGCCTTTCAAGTACTGAAATGTAAATGAACACGTCCCTTCATCTCTAGTTTGCTGCAAGTATTGCTGTAAAGGTAATTCATTCAAAAGTGTTACAAAGAAACATTTTCCTTGCCACTTTCATTTCAAATACTAACACTTCAGTTTGAATGTCCAGAAGACTCCACTGGGTTGAAATTACCTTGAAAGTTTATTTTCTCAACCAACATCATCTGAGCTTATAAAAATAGCAGCACTCCAATGAGTGAAGTAATCATTTGGGGTTCAGTAAGAGGCACCGAGTGATGAAGGCAGAAGGACACAGAGAACGGGACTTCCCAAGCTCATGAAAGACGACGCTTGTCGCAGTGTTTCTTGAAGAATCATTTGTGAGGATCAACAAACTCATTAACCAAAAAAAATGAGTATAAATACCTTCTATAACTGTACTGATCAGCATATAGACTTATTTCCTTATTTCTTAATATTGTGAAAAAGGAAAAAAAAAATCAGTCAATTGCAGAATATGTTTACAAGAGACTTAAGATGTGAAGAGCTCTGAAAAGCAGCTACAGTCACTTCTGAGGCCAACAAATTATTTTAGGGTCAACTATGTCAACTTTTCACAGCCTAAGTATAATGCGTAGCAGAGGACTCCGTTCACCTTTTGTAACAGATGGCAATTCTTTTAGCTAAAACAGTCATTTAACCAATTTCTTTCTTTAGAAATTGATGCAGTTGAATTAGTTCCGATCTGAAACTGGCTGACGCATTTCAACACTTCTCTTGAATAGTCTGCCGCTGGGCTTGCATGCACGAGTGGAGTAAAAGATTTTCCAAGGACAGCACTCTGCTGTTGAACATCTCGATCAGAAACGAGCCCCAAACCTGAACACTTGTTAACAGAATCACTGAAAGCTAATGAAACCCCGATGGTATTGAAAGCCGTGGTCTTTATTTAGGTGCCCAAACATAGACTGAAGAACCTGATCTCTCGGATTATTACTTACTGAAACAGACCCCCCACCTGGATGTCAACAGCATACACAAAGGAAATTTGGATATCAGTTACGTTCCTGTACTTCAAAAACACCTCTTGTCAGTCAGTCTCTGTAAAAATCAGGAGTCAAATGTGAAGAAGAGATTGGGCATACATCTGGAGATCTATAGAGACATACGTATATTTGGCAAACTATTGGATAAGAAGGTGGTTTATTCTAGAAAAAACCCACAAACCCCAAAACTGCCATACCGAGAGATTTTTTTTTAAAAAAAAAGTACATTTAACGAAAAGAGATGTTTTCATGTTATGATGCAAATATCCTCTTGCGTATTACTCTATCCTGAGTTCTAAAGCATTTTTTTTTTTTAGTGATAAGACAATCTCACTACCCAAGTTCTTTTCAGAGATTCTCACGTTACTCATAACAGTCCATTAGGAAATTTTCAGTGCAGAGTCCCATAGTCTGGACCTCAACTTATTCCCATTCCAGAGAAAAAGCAAATATGGTGATTAAGAACTCTTAATACTATTGGTATCTATATATTCTGATCTTCCCTGAGGGTAGGGGGTTCACAGAATTTGCTGAAATTAAAGGATTTGATGACTGCATAGAATAAGGTGAATTATACATCAGTATAGTTTAACACAAACACCTATGGATGGGTGAAGTCAGTTATCTAGGAGAACCAGCTAAATTTTTAAAACCAGTATTGGACCTTCCCAATTTAGGCAGTAAACTGTCGCTTCATTCCCGTCACCATATCATCACAGCTCACTCTTTCTTTCACTACTTAAAAGAACCTGTTTTGATGTCATCCCATCCCTTGACTAATATCTACTTTCGCTATATCATTACAAAACACTTTTTAAGGAAACAGCTGGCACATCTCCTAGAAACTAATTATATGAAATATGCAAAAAGCAGCAGCCTGCTCAATGAACTAAAGCAAAGCCACAAGATACTGAGGTATTAGCACAAAACTTAGTCTTTACATGAAGCACAAAATAGCACATGGCGGATTTAGGACAAAAACCTCCTCATTCACACGGGAGGTATATCCTTGACGTCTCCTGTCACATTATTCACCGGCTGCGTCACAGCTGAAGCAGGGCCTACAAAGCCCAGGCGGAACTTTCTGAGCTTTGCCAGCCACAACTATACCAATCTTTCTATATTTGCAGCCAATGCCAGTCACTATCAGGTGTACAGCATGGACAGCGGCCACTGCGCAAAAGCTACTTCTATTGCAAATAATGCGTAGGGAGCTCATGAAGGGCCTGATCTCCTTTTTTGCTTTGGGATGATTAAACAGAATTTATTCCTCCGCCTTTGCAGCCTCCTCACTTTGAAAGGTTTCCCTTTCAACGCTTTGCTGCAGCGGACAGTCAGTTCCCAGAAGGAGGGAAGCTTTCAGAAACGGTTCCACAGTCAGCAAGGGATCCACCAAACAGCGGTTCCCTGGTGATGCAGGCTATGCCCTCCTGAGAAACAAACTTCCTCACTCTTCTCAGACATTCCTATTTATTACAAACTGTTCTTTAGTACTAACCAGATTTTCTCATTTGATTAAAAAAACCAAACCAACCAACCTGACAAAGTGCACCGCTAGCAGAACTGGGAACCTTCAATTCAGACAAAAGGTGCTTAGAATAGGCAATTTTACTCTTTCCAGAGTGCATTTTAGTCATTACAGAGATAGATAAGTTGTATTTAAAAAGGGTCAGTCTCTAAAGACATGTCAGAGATGAATAGTACTGAAAAATGCAAAAATTAACATTATAATGCAGTCTAATTCAAAAACTACATAATACACAACTTCCCAATTGTTACTCAGAATTATCTCCTCAAACCTATAACCAAGGCCAACTTAGCCTTTCCTCCCCCCCACCCAAGTAAAACCTAAGTGCCACCCCAGCTCTTTGCTGGTGAGTGACACCCATCCTTCTCGCTGCTCGGACAGTCCCACAGATCACTGCCAGGTAACCCAACTAACAAATCTGAACCTAATTTTACACAACTTGAAGGTGACTCGGCAAAGAGTCAACTCAACCTCCCAGCTGAAGAGCCAAACCAAAGCCTGGACGAGGTGCAGTCAGGCGTCCGTACAACAGCATATTAACAGGTCTCCCCGGCACGGGGTGGGCAGAACTCCTGAAGTGTTGTTATTGGGAAAAAGGTGGCAATCCAAGTGCCAAGTGTATTGGGAAGTGGTGGCTCAATCTGTACTTGGATGGGCTTGTCTTTTATGAATAATACTTGATTTATTTTTATTTTTTTTATGAAAATGGAATTATTTCCACTAAATTCTGCAAAGAAATTTACTGTCAATCAAAAACATTTTTAATGAACATGGAAAGAGAGCAGATTGTACTCTTACACAGAATGTCCTCCGAGGGCTAAGGAAGCCTGTGAAGTTATTCTTCGAATGTGTTTCTATGTGGAAATAACCTGGCACCTAGCCCACAAAACAGATACCTTGCAGTCTCACAGTAGAGCTATTTTGGGAACGATGAAGAGTTCTAGAAGCTTCTCAGCGTGTAAGAAATTTCTCCAGAGACCCTACTTTATATTGCATTTAACAGGAGCCGACTCTGGCCTCAGTCAACATCCCTTCTCTCCCCTCTTCCTCTGTAAGGAATGATTAATTTACAGTGCTACAGTAGGAAAGGCTAAATTAAAGAAAAAACACGACACAAACTTGGGGAGAAGGCGATGTACGCTAGGCAACAAAATGCACTCTGGATTTCAGGTCACCTTTTGGTCCAAGGGCTACAGACCTTTCTAGCTGTTCTGTGACAGTGTCCACTTCTAGCCATGCGTATGTTCTCAACTTGGAGACCTACTAAGGCATCAGACTCATTTCTCCATGAAAGCCACTTTAACTTTAGCACTGTATACAAATATAGCAGCTTCTCCAAGGTGTCAATTATGATGCTGGAAACAGATTGGCCATTTCTTGGAAGCAACATTAGAGAGAAACACTGAGTACTTAAAAATAATAATAAAAAATTAAGTATTTGCATTTGAATACTCAATTAACAGAGTAACTGTAACAGGCTTGTTAACCCACTAGCTAAAGAGGAATTCCAAGGAAAAGGCTAAGGCCCATATACATATTCTATGCTTTGAAATATCTGTATCTAACACTAGTCTGATGGAACAAAGTTGCACAGCCAGAGTCTGGAAGAACCTAAGCTTTACGCTCTTTCATCCTACAGCACAGGAATATACTACAGATGAATTTTAAAAAAAATAATTCCTTGAATTTGCTTATCATCTGCTTATCTTACTTTTTGAGATATATCCTTCAGTCAAGAACAACAGGAGAAAAGATAAGTTGTCACCTTAAAGAAAAATATAGCCTGACTTATACCTGAGTGATTCTGGCAAGTTCTTTTTTGAATCTGAATTTATTCTTTTATTTTTATTTCATAAATTATTTATGTTTGCAGCTTAACGTCCTCCATAATGGCATTTTAGGCATTCATAAAAACACCTCATGAACATGACCAGAAGCAAGATTCATCTCTCCAAGTAGTTTTAGGAGAAAAACGCTCAGGATAGCTCAGCAGGCTGGATGTCCCACTGTTTTCTAATCTTCTTGCTATTACTTGACTCCATTTTCTAGAAAATTATGCCCTTCATTTATTTTGTATCAACACTGTGATTGCTATTACTTTTCTCCTCCTTTATCAACTGCAGGCTTCTAGTTACCTGCTAGCATAGCTGAAGCCAGGTATTGAGCTGACAATGTTATTAGGTTGCATTGCTGGAAGAAAAGGAGGCACGACAGCGTGGCTACAGTCAAAGCACTGCAGCTATAGAAAAATTTTCCGAACAAATTACAGCTCTGCGTAAAGGCAGTCTGCAGCACCCAATACCGTACTCCAATAAAGGATAGATGTTTGCTACATTAAACTTCACAGGGTAACATGAATTAAAAGCTTTTCTGGTTTTGCAAGCAATTATCCAAAGGTTATAAAAAGTTCAGCTCCGATTCTCCTTGTATTTGTACTTTATAGTGGGATTCATGTATCATGCTCTCAGATGTTATTACCTTACCTGTCAAGAAGTAAGGAAACAGCTATTTCAACCAAACTGTTCAGTTAACAAGCTCGAGTCGGTATGTTCAGCAACTCTTCACTCAATGCGTGAAAACCGTAGCTAGGCAGCCGCGGGGGCCCCCCATCAGTTACATTCACAACTTTTTCTGAATAGCTCATTGTAGCTACTGCAGGTTCAGTTACATAACAAGCTAACAGAACTATCACCCTCTTACAGGAATATATTCTTATTGTACCGATAACTGCCTAATACAGAAATACAAACCAACCAGATTACATGAGTGACATACCATACCTCATTTAAAGATCTTTAGAAAAAAAGAGGGCCCTGTTGAGATCGCACCAACTTAGAATCATAAAACCATTTAGGTTGGAAAAGACCCTTAAGATCAAAGAGCCCAACCATTAACCTGTCATGCCAAGGCCACCACTAAACCACGTCCCCAAGCGCCACATCTCCTCATCTTTTAAATCCCTCCAGGGCTGGTGACTCCCCCACTGCCCTGGGGCAGCCTGTGCCAGGCCCTGCCAGCCCTTTCCATGAAGAAATGTTTATTAATATTCAATCTAAACCTCTCCTGGTGCAACTTGAGGCCATTTCCTCTTGTCCTATCACCTGTTACTTGGGAGAAGAGACCCACACCTACCTCACTACAATGTCCTTTCAAGTAGTTATAGAGAGCAAGGTCTCCCCTCAGCCTCCTCTTCTCCAGGCTGAACACCCCCAGCTCCCTCAGCCGCTCCTCACAGCACTTGTGCTCTAATCCTTTTACCAGCTTTGTTGCCCGTCTCTGGACACGCTCCAGTACCTCTTTGTCTGTCTTGTAGTGAGGGGCCCAAACCTGAACCCAGCACCCGAGGTGCGGCCTCACCAGTGCCAAGTACAGGGGGACGATCCCTTCCCTCATCCTGTTGGCCACACTATTTCTGACACAAGCCAGGATGCTGTTGGCCTTCTTGGCCACCTGGGCACATTGCTGGGGTCTTCAGCCAGCTGTCAACTGACACCCCCAGGTCCTTTTCCACCAGGCAGCTTCCCAGCTGCTCCTCCCCAAGCCTTTAGCATTGCCTGGGGTTGGTTTGACCCAAGTGCATGTCGCAACACTTGGCCTCGTTGAAGCTCATACAATTGGCCTTGGCCCATCGATCCAGCCTGCCCAGGTCCCTCTGCAGCAGCTTCTACCCTCCAGCAGATCAACGCTCTTGCAAACTGGTGTCATCTGCAAACTCACTGAGGGTGCCCTCGATCCCCTCGTCCAGATCATCGATATAGATTAAACAGGACTGGGGAACACACTTGTGACCGGCCGCCAGCTGGATTTAACTCCAGTCACCACCACTCTTCGGGCCCGGCCACCCAGGCAGATTTTTACCCAGCAAAGGGCACGCCCGTCCAAGCCACAAGCAGCCAGTTTCTCCAGGAGGATGCTGTGGGAAATGGTGTCAGAGGCTTTACTGAAGTCCAGGTAAACAACGTCCACAGCCTTTCCCTCCTCCACTAAGTGGTTCACCTGAGGCTGGACCACTTAGGCTCAGTATGCCGCATTTCCATGATCTTTATGCAGTACACTAGTAACAACTGAACGCCTGGGTTCTAAACTATTTAGCAGTATGTTTTCACAGTTTTCCTTCTACATGTATGGAAATTCCTTTTCATTTCTTACTACTTACAGGAGAGTTTATCTTAATCCATATATGTACCTAGTGAATGATGTAAGGTTCACAGTTTTGTTAGCAGGTTGTCAGAGTTCAATTAAATAATTTACATCACACAGCATTAAGGCATAGGCTTTGGCAATACATCTCACGCCATCTGTTTGAAAAGTTTTGAGAGCTCAGAGATTAGTCAGACAGAAATATCAGTTCTTACTGGTTTGCATATTGTCATACTTCATTTGCCAGTAAGCCACAAGGGAAAGCAAGCTTTGAATTATTAATTCACTTCACAGTAAAAAAAATAAACAAAAATAATTTAGCAGATCATCTATAGGGTCAGGTGAACAAACCAGACAAAACCAAGACCTAACTTAAAACTGTTGAGAGACCTTTTACAAGTCAAGCCCTTTAGGGGAAGGGATAAAAAAAATGCTACTCAGCTTGGTTTATATTGCCCATATGTAGAGAACTAGGTAACGTAATAAAACATCTGATAATATTTTAATTCTAGGCTCTGCAGATTTTGTCTATTCATAACTTGGGAGAGAACTTCCAAAGCGATTTTCTTTTAGGTAAAAGCTCATCAGAAAACCCAGGTTGCATCAAATATAGAAAAATAACAGAACTACTCCCACAAAACTATCTTGAGAAAGAAAAATACTGTAAGCATTACTTTCTTCAAGATTACTAATACGAACATCCTTTGACCTGGTTAAGAACAGAGCCTCGGCTCAAGGTAAACACCACGTGAAACAGGGGTTTTTGAGCATGACAAAGCACTGAGCAGACCAAGGAGGAAATGTGGGACTCAGCACTGTCCACACAGCTGAGGCCTGGGAAAGGGCATCCCGCACCCCAATGGTGCACGATTCTTCGCTGAAGGAAGCCAAAGTATTGCCTAAGAAAGGGAAATCAACTCTTGCCCAATAAGGGCTCAACACCTAGAAGGAAAATATTACAAATTATGTCAGATTTTGATGACAAAAAAGTTAGAGTGGCTGATGGGTAAATATGATAGACGTAGGGGTTGTCGTGTGGTAAGGGAAGAGGCCAAGGTACGCACAAGGTTTACATTTCTCTTCAGAAGTCTCTCAGCTGGTTTGTTTCCTGAGGACAAGCACTTATTTTCCAGATCTAATGACTTAAATTAGAAATTCTCTCATTTTACGTTAAACAACATGTAGGAAAAATGACTTATTGATGAGTTCTGGTGTCACCTCCTTTCTAGGTGTTCTTAGGCTTTATATAAGATATTAATTATGATTATTATTGACAGTCCTGCACAGGAATTCACCACAATGGCAGCAATATTTCACAGCACGGAGCTATTTCAGCTCACAGGGCTGCCGCTGGCCTGTGAACTTCCTAAATCGATACGATGTTACGCTAAGTAAATAAGAACTGCCACGCTTAAAGCGGTAAATGAAGTTCATTTGAAACAATGAGGAAACAACCTCCGCAGAGGGTCAGACGGTCTATCGATTTTCCAAAGATCTCCTTTATGCAGTCCTACTACATCATTCTGTGGCGGAGTGTACGCAAAGGCCTCCATTGCTTCAGGCAGGAATTTATAGTCCTTATCAAAATCACGTGCCTCCTGAAAAACTTCCTAGATTTACAGCGTGCTGCTCTTATTTAAGCAGATGCACCGCTGCACCATTGCTTAAAGCTGACACTTCCTTTGCAAGACACGAGCAATCAAGCGCGTCTGTCCGGTCACTGGGAACGGGCTACTTGGTAACTGAAGTGAAGCATGATGGTTTGGCACGGGGAAATAAAAGAGGCATTTGGACACCCACAATTTTAAGAGACCTAGCTGCTGAAATGTATTAGCTTCTGCCAGTGATCTTCTCTCAAAATATATTGTCAAAGTCCACATATCCAAAGTTAATAACTTAGAAGACATGGGTAACCACCTGCTGTGCTCTAAGCTAGTGAAATGTTCTCTAATGTGCAAGAAAGTATGCTTGAATCTAATTTAATTACCTTGGGCATGCCAGAAGAGGTATCCTTTTCCATTTTTCTTTCTTTCAGAATAATAATTAAGCATTTTTTAGTACAAGAATAGCTTTGATCCCAAATTTACACCAGCCGTCATCACCGTCACTTGAAAGCACTCCTGTCATTTCCACTTCTTTGTTTAACAAACTTGGAACACGAGCTAATCTCACCCGGATAGCTTCACCTGTTTGAAAGAAATGTAATACGTACAGGGAGGGAGAGACAGAGACAAAGTGACAGGATGCATCAAGCCCCTTATGCCAACAAGTTTTTTCATGGAAATCACTACTTGGCAAACGAACAAGCCGGATTACGGAACGCCGAGCCGCCCCCACTATTTTGTCTACAGGGTATTACGCAACAGCTGCTCTACGACAATGCCTTCCCCTTCTGCGGGAAGGTAGGCAGGCAGCAGAAAGCAGTTTCACTTTTAGCTCAAAGAAACCTATTCCCCGGTTGGGAAAGGTAAACCTAAGAAAAAAAAAAAGAGATTACCAACTCATTGAAGAGACAATGTTGAGCTCATTCTAAAACCTCAGTGTTAGCATGAGGTGTCCATGTCCAAACCCAGCATTTTGATGTCTAGACAGAGGGATGCAATATTTTAGTGCTGTTCATATACCCATTAATTAACGGAACGAGAACAAGCTTTTCACGCATATCTAGCGCATTACAATCATTTCATGAAGGCAGCCATGCTAGTCTTCAGTAAAGATAATCCTCTAGCCGCATTTCAATACCGTGCTTATATATTAAGCTATATGTATAGTGAGAGAGAAATTCTGGAAGTTCCATATGGAACTGGCAAACGTATGAACTACAGCAGGAGTGGTCTGGAATTAAAACCAGTGCTCAACCAATTCCATTCATCTCTGTGAAGAAGAAATATATTTTTTCCCTCAATTCAAAATAAACTGTGTTTTATTGCACAACTTAACAGAGACTTTAAAAAAACCACAGCTCCATTGATCCACTTGGCTTGCCTATCACAGGGTACTCAGATTCGTATGTCAGAAAAAGCACATTGTATAATGATCAAAGCCAAGGGGCTGGGAATCAAGCCACCTGGCTTATTTTACAGGGGAAAAAAAAATACATAAAATGGATTAATTGATTAAGGATAGTTTGGGACCTTTGACTCCTGAAGGCCTGCATTTTACGTTTTCAGTCTTCACCAAGTGCTCTACGATCCTTGCATGTGCACACTGGTTTTGTGACTAGGAATAATAAGCACACAGTGTAGGTTTAGATGAAGATACAGGTGAGGACCTTCCAAAAACCTTATCACTAGTCAGGTGCAAGGCTTCTACAGCAGAGACAAGAGTCAGAGGCTGTTCAGATGTGTGCTGTGGTAAAACTGACCCGTTCCACGGCTTCTGATCCATCAATATGGAAAATAAAACAATGTAAATAAAACTGCTTGGCTTAAATCACCCCTGAACAAAACAGATACTTAAAAATCATAATTGCATCTAGAAATCTCATTAGAACAGAACATACGTTTCTAGACTTTGCCAACTTTGATCTCATTTGCCATGTCACAAGATAAAAGTCTGCAACAATAACCTGGGGTTTGCTCACCCCCGGAAATTTGTGAATCTGTACAGCACCACCATTGAGATTCACGGGGTCTTCACAGTCCGGAGATGCTACAGTGGACCAGCGCCCGGTCTTTCTGCAGGGCCCGGCCGTGCAGCGCTGCCAGCCGTCCGCGGTTGCCGTGCCCGGCTCACCTCAGCACGCAGTCCAAAACCGCGCCGCAGCAGACCCCAGCCCCACTCGCTGAGCGGGCACGGCAGCAATGGGCTCTCTCGCCCTCCGCACGCTCCCTCCTGTGAAGTCAACCAACCAGACCCATGGCAACCTCCTCCCAGCTGCCACCTCCCCCGGGGGAAAGAGGGGGAATCTCACCCTCCTGCTCCCCATTGCTCCCCATTATCCCATCCCGTGCCTTTCAGCATCCCCAAAGGTGATGCCACCATGGGCCGGATGAATGACCTGGGCTGAGTACAGGCGGTCTATAAGCACCTGCAGGAAATGAGTTATTTCATCGGGAGGCTGCAGTGCTTTATCAGTGACGGAAAGGTAGTAACGGCTTAAAATGCTAATTCATTCAGATCCTGCGTCAACAGCATCCAAACAGTCACCAAAGCTTTTCTAAATTCCTTTTCCAAGCAGACATATAATTAGTGTCTCCTCCTCTCAAATCCTCTTTACTTTTGTCAGCAAACACCAAAGACTGTTCCTGATGCTCCTATCATCGTGTGAGACTACATCTTTTACTGCTGCCTTAGCACCAAGAAAAGAAATATTAAACACATTCTGATACCTAACTTACTTTCTCCCTCTAGTTACAATTAGATGCTTCGGCTCGCAAAGCAGTGAGGACACCGGCTTTTTCCCACTACCACCAAGCTCTATTTTCAGATCTCACACAATCATCCTTGAATTGTAGGAAGTTATTTCTATCTCTCATTCTTGATCTAAACCAGATGGAAGTGGAATTCCAGATTTTGACTCGTGTAAGTGAAGAATCATTTAAAATAATAAAGCTCAAGGGCCAGATTACACGCAAGGAAAGCGACTGTGGGAAGCCCTTGGAGGGCACGAGACAGAAGGAAGGAACAGACAGAAGAGGCCGGGTATAGTAGTCCACAGGAACGTGAAGTTTTCTCCACTGTGTTTCAAAACACTTATACAGTGAGATCTTTTAGTACATGCTTGTACTTGAGCACAAAGGTAAATTTCCTGATTTGGCGATGCATAGTAAGTGTATTTATTCGCCCTAAGGCCTTTCTTTCACGCTTTTCCTTGTGAAAGCACGGTCAGACAAGTATATGATCAGAGGGGTGACTTCATTTGTGAGCAAAGGCTCTGACTGCAAATACTGCAATTCAAGAGGACCTTCTGGTAGAAAACAAACCAAAACCGCAGACTGCAGACAACGAACTGCTCGGATTTTAATTACCCTTCTGCTAGTTCAATAGAGCGTAGTTTTTCTACAATTTTTATCAGAGAACCACGGTACGAAATGTTTAAATTTCACCTGCTGTACGGTTATAACACTAGGCATGAAGAAGCTTTTCTCTAAGTCATTACTAAATCAATTCTTTGTTTCTGCAGTGAGCACAGGACCACGAGGGCCTGATTCCAATCTAATTCCTCCACAGTTTTGTTGAAAGTTAAGGCAGGACACACACAGCACCATGGAAAGATGGCCCCTAAGCAGGAAAGGGGAATTTTTCACTTTGTCCTACTTGTACCACATCCCATTTATAAGAATGCACAATTCAAACATAAGTCTTGGAAGATCGCAGACAGGAGTAAATTACTTTTCTAGTACAATTTATTTTTAATTATATTCAACAGAGTAGGGGTAGACCAAAATAGCTTTATGGGAAAAGTTGTCAAAGAAAGTTATGGAATATGTAAACAGGTAACTTTAGAAATGGACTGAAATAACACAGAACCCAGTACAGCTTTTTACAACGTTCCCCTACAGTCTCCTTGAGCAATACATTAACCACGATATATAGCGTTCCTTGTTCACCATCCATACAGCAGGGTCTTCCCCGTACCGCTCAGGCTAAAGTGGAAAGGCTCTCTACCTGTGCAGGGCGATTCCTTTCAGCCACCTAAGGACAGTAACCTTAGTCTCAATTAAATCGCCAGTTTTGAGATCCGTATTTCAACTGGGAAATGACCAAACAGCACAGCTCATGACATGGCAACAGACCTTGAAAACGTCAACTAGTAGTGAAACGTTCTCTATTGTCCATTACAATACAGTTGTTACTAAACCAACAACACTGCAATACCCATATTTTAACTGCATTCCTCTAGCACCAGGCAGGAGATGGACATTTCAGAACACATATTCCAAGAAAAAAAGTAAAAAACAAAGAAACATTCGTAATAAAAGGCCACCTGGCCCTGAATATCCCCTTACTGTAGGATGGTATTAATGCAGCCATCCCGTTTTCTTACAACAATACTGCTTTTCTGTAGAAAGAAATCTAGGTGTCTATTGAACTCATTTACGCTTTTAGCTTCAAAATAGCTTTTCCATAATTTATTACATATGTTTATCGTCTTCTCATGACACACTCCATAGCCTGAACAGCAATGGACAAATTTTCCCCATCAAGCTGACATCGGGCTGTCTCTCCTGGGCCTTCCCTGCACACGCGCTAAGCTGACTGAGCTACTTGATGGAGTTTTCTTTTCTCTCCCCAGTGAGAAATTCATAACCAGCAGGTCTCTCTATCTCACCTTATTTAAAAAAACTGTGCTGAACTTGCAAGGATTTTTTTTTTTAAATAAATAACATGAACCTTATCCCTTTTATATTATTAAAATATGTATTATTTCCTTCAACAATTCCTTCAACAACTTTAGAAGCACTATTATCCAAGACCAATAAAGACCAGTAACACAATCGCAGAA
>KL257995.1:0-15569 GCA_000699545.1 Podiceps cristatus | reverse complement strand
AAGAGCGTAAACAGGGCACATCCTGGCTCTTGTAATAAAGTTTGCTAGACATGTATTTTCAAATGACATTTCTTTATACACCAGTACAAGGAAATTAATTCAAAATAATCCATTTGGTGTTAATAGCATTAAACTCTGCCCCAAGGAAAAATTAGTTCCGTCTTGAATTTATCGCAGTACCTTGGCATTCAGAAGAATCACCGTTGTACATTAATCTCTTGCCCTCTCTACCTGTACGGTGTTCTATGAGGGACAACGTGCTCTTCCACTTAGAGAAGTGCTAGAGCTCTATCCACAGTATTTCAAAGGGCCGCTCTTTCATTGCGTTTTCTGATATAAGCTAATTTGGCTTCCTGCTCTGCACTGAAACCTCAAAAGAAACCTAGTTAATATCAATAGGAGAGAACTGGTGGAGAAGTGGGAACTCGGCTGCCCGTTTGGTGTCACTGCAGAACATCCCCCTTCTGTGGCAGAGCCACCTGTGCACGCGCACTCATGAAGAACAAGGGCTACTCTCTACACACAGCTATTACACCAAAGGAGTATCTGGCCACTCAGAGCAGCCGTGGTATAAATTCCTTATATTTGCAGCACATCCATTGGTGTAACTAGAAGGAAATAGAAATCCTAAAGTAAACCAGTGTCACTGCAGAACATCCCCCTTCTGTGGCAGAGCCACCTGTGCACGCGCACTCATGAAGAACAAGGGCTACTCTCTACACACAGCTATTACACCAAAGGAGTATCTGGCCACTCAGAGCAGCCGTGGTATAAATTCCTTATATTTGCAGCACATCCATTGGTGTAACTAGAAGGAAATAGAAATCCTAAAGTAAACCAGAACTACTTTATTTTGCTTTTTTTTAATGGAAGGAGCACACAGTACTATTTAATCACTGTAACACTGTCTCACAGTGTAGTTAAATCCATGGTAGAAGTTAACCTTCCACTTGACCTAAGTGTCACAGACTACATTATACTGGACAAATGAAGAGAACTTTGACTTAAAGTATTTAATCTTAAACCTCTGAAAAAGAAAAGGAAAAGTAAAAAAATATCAATTGGGTATATCTGCTTAAGTGAAAAGCTGCATCACCAGTGATTTTATTAAGGGAGAAGCCATGAAATGTTCCTGATGACTGAGAAACAATTTCCCTTCCATTTTGCCACAACACATGACATTTTCTTTAAACACATCCCATTAAATATTGTTCTGAGAAATCCTTCAGTTACTGAAAGGGTTTCTAAGGAGGCTCAGAGCACTGGAATTTCAAATCCCATAGGAGAATACGGTTAGAAAGACAGATGTGGTCATATTCATGAAAGCTTGTTTTCCGTATTCTTAATCACCTCCAGACCTCGTAGAAGGCATTGTGCAAGAAAGGTATAGTAACATATGCTTTGTTTGCTGCCTACAGCACGTGTTACATTCCAAGTAAGGATTAAGTATCTGTTTGGGAACCAAACACAAACCTCATGCTTTATCAATAGCTAGAGTCACAAGATTAATAACATTACTGAACATACTTAAGGATTAATTATTTTTCTTTTGTAGAGTGACAGAATTAATTATGTCATTTAGAAACAACAAATTCCATTTTACAGGCTTTTGACTACATTACCTATAAAAAAAAAAAATCTGAATCCAGGATCAATATCAACAGAAGCCCACCTCCAAGGTAGTAAGTCGAGAATTAATTCCTGTTACAATCTTCCCATGAAGTACACTGTACTGGGTTGGCACGGCAGGGCTGTGGTAGCGGGGGTCTACAGGGGCGGCCTCTGTGAGAAGCTGCTGGAAGCCTCCCCTATGTCCGATAGAGCCAATACCAGCCAAATGAAGTCTGAGGCTTACCGAAGGTTTTATGGGGAAAGGAATGATTAACAGGCAGATTTAAGTAGATTCTGCCTCATTAAGCTGTCACATTACATTTCGTTATTGTTTTTCAGTTTCTAATGAGATGAGAATACTAAATGTTTACTAAATTACCATTAAAAAAAGAAAATGCTTGAAATGTTTCCGTTAGCCAATGATAATCACCAAGTTGCTTCTCTACAAAATAAAGACAACCATCAAAGAAATACTGATACGTTTCAAAAAATGAATTGCCAGTAGGAAATGTGGTTTTAGCAATTTTCCCTATTCACTAAAATAACCACAAATCGACCTTTCTAATTGGAATGCTAGTCAAGTCTGTTTCTGCAAAATTTTAAGTCAGTACCTTTCAGCACCCACATAATATTGCAGACGAGAAAGCACGATAAATACTGTTTACATGTTACTGCTTCACAAGGCAGTATCTTCAATGAAAGGAGATTTTCAAATTGTAGTCATAATCCTCTTCCTTTCTTATTTCATTCCATTAAGCAAGAAATGATAGCCCAGTCACTGAAACTGCAAGCAAAAGTAAGCTGAAGCAAACATTCAGGTTTCTGCAACTTTCTGATACTTCACTCTTGCTTTGTTTTCCCACAGTTCCACGAATGCCTTCTTTCATTTTAACACCTCATCACGAATCCGGATAGCTTTGCTGTTATGGGTTGTTTGGTTTGGTTGTGGTGGAAAATTCTGTATAGCTTTGATTTATATGCCACTCCACATACAAATTTGAGGGAACAGGTCATTCCAGATGCAGTGCATGACAGTGTTCTGCTGCTTTCCAGATGGGTGTTATCTTCAAGATTTCAGTTTATTTTCACATTTTCCTATACATTACAGTGACCAAGCACAGAAAGGTTCATGTATCCAGTTAAAGACTAACTAGAACATCAAATTCTAGGTTGAAAAAGATTAGTTTAAAAATAAGATTTTAAGAAGGCTAAGTTGACATAGATTAAGCAAATTCAGTGAATGTGCTGTGAATGCAATTTTAAAAGATGCATAGAATATTCCTCTGGCAGAAACAGATCTCTCAAACCACAGATACCTTTTATTCCAGTCCTTATATTCATATCTGATCGTTGAGGACCGTCATTCAACACCAACCTTTCGTCAGATGTGTCGCTTCACTATCTGAAGTTGTCACAGCACTGGGACTGACGGGTAGCTCTACCTTCAAAACTAACGTGAGGAACAAACTGCAGGTTCCCAATTACTTTCCACCAGCTTTGTCACAAGTTAAATTGCAGGGAAGTACCTGAACACTCATTGCCTCCCACCCACACCGAAAAGCCCTGAAAGGCATGCATTAACAGAACGTTTTTTTCCACATTTCTTGGTCTTAATCTCCCATCGCATTTAGAGTCCCTGCACTTTCCCCAAATAGAAATCCTCTCATCCTTATCTTCAGAGAGAAAGGGTGGTTTAGCGATCGCTGTAATTTCTTTTTGGACTGTTTATCCACTGCAAAGTGAAGGTAGTGAGAAACAGTCTACAGCTGAGATCATCTGGGTTCTGGAAATAATCAGCCCGTTGCCTCAAAAGCTAGAAGTTACTTTATACAAATTATTTGACACCACAAGTCTGAATAATTGCAGCAAAGCATAGACCTTCAGATACATTTTCCATTGAGAAGTGATGTGTTGACAATGTTTTTCTTTAAACAAGGTGTTAATTTCTTGGAAGTCTTCCATGATCAGGATGAAGAGAAGCAAGTCAGCTAGAGACTGGGTCCCCAGAAGGCACCGGGACAGGCTGGCCTCACCAGTCATTTGTTGACACTTGTTGATCTAAGGACTTTGCCAGAGGAGATCATTTCCCAGGTAAACGCTCCAAAGGTGTGGGGAAAGGAAAATGCCAGACTAAGAGGCCCTTTCCCATTACAGCTCATTAAACTCTGGGCTGGGTCTAGACAGCTCAACAAGCAGTGGGCAAAAAGAGAAGCAAGAAAAGTGAGACTCGTCTTCAGCAAAGCACGGACTGTACTGTTCCTCTTCCTCTTGTGGGGAGTGAAAACCACCAGCACAGGCTGGGGCTGCAACCACAAACTCTCCTCTCACCTGGGAAGGCAGCCCAGTTCAGTCAGTGCAAGAAACAAAACAAAGAGGAATCAAGAATTATGTATGCTCTCAAATCGGCCTTCACGTCAAGCTTTTAATTCAGTTATTTTTCTAGTTGCTATACAGTTGCACATTTAGTATTTCTAATAAAAAAGATGATTTCTAATGAAAAGGGAATCTTATCTATTAAAATCCACAAAGTAAATATATTAGAATAAAATATACTTAAGTTCACTTCAGGTCTTATGAGAAGAAACAGACAGCAATAAAAATTCTTAAAATAGAGAATCTTTTAAATAAAAGTCATTCATGATGATTATAAAATCTCTCCTAAGGTATGAGTGCTCATTTTCTGAGTTCCATCAAAGGCCTTTTGTGTATGCAAAGCTGTACAGCCCTCACGGTAACAGCTAGGCCAGAAACATTTTTCTAAAACATTGGTAGCAGCAAAAAAATCCTTCATAACTCTATTTGAGCAAGTCCAATAGCTGATGACCCCATTCAGCTGTCAGTATCCACTCTCTCACCTTTCCCATATCCCTTGCCTCAGGAGGTTCTAGTATCAAACTAATAACAGCAAGTTTTTCTTAAAAGAAATAAACACTCGAGACTATCTTATTTATCAACTCATTACAACATTGTAATCAGTTTCTCTAACTTATTAGGTAGGTATAATTGACCTAGAATCTTATCTTCCTACAAGAAATTACTCCTGAGAGCCTGGAGCCTTATAACCGAAGAACAAACCTTTTTAACCTTTTTTTTTTTTTTTTTTTTTTCTTAATGGAAATGGCAACCAATATAGTAAAAGACATCTGTAAATTACTAAAAATTTCCTCCGCAGTCCTGCAGTGATACCCACTGTCAAACTGTCGTGGAGAATAGTTTTCTCTATGGTGAATCACTATATCCCAGTTCCTCGGGCTGAAGGATTATCCCAAATGCCAGACAGCACTCTCCACAAATATCCTTTAGTCAGGCTCCACGCTGAGATAAGCACACATCTAAAATGAATCAAAACTCTGGAGAGGCTACAGCATTTCGTCGAGACACACATGACAAGAGCTTTGTCTCTAGGTTGGTGATTACATTAATCTACAAACTGCCCCATTTCTTTCAGTCAAATGATTTCACCAGTTTACCTATGAATAAAAATCTGCTCAGCAAGACAAGTAAAATAGATGGAGTTGACAAGATGACATCTGAAGTTCCATATTTTCTTAACACTGGATGAACAGAGTAAAGACAACAGCAAATTTTTAAAAAAGAACTGTAAAAGCAGTATTGGACAACTGTGAATAATCTCTTTCCTATGATGTATTTCCCTGAACAACTACGGGTGGATAAGAGCTCTCTTAAGAAAACAGGAAAACAACTGTGTCTTTAACCCCCTGATGACAGAAGCAAATTGTTTTGTAGCTATGGGGAGAGATTTGCCACAAATGTGCAAAACAGATCTCTCCCCCTTGATATGGTACAGAGCTACAGCAACGCAGTTCGGTGACCACAATTTTTATGCTCCTTGGCAAGATGAAGGTTTTCTACTTTATAAAAGGTATCTAATTATAGAACTGTCCTTTTCTCTTGGCAAAGAAACCCCACCCAACCTCTAAAACATTATCTATCTGTTTTTCAGTTTAATTATTTAGCCATATTTAAAAAAAAAAAAAAAACAAAAACAAAAAAAAAAAAAAAAAAACACCAAAAACACAAAAAGCCACTTATAAAAAAAAAAAAAAAAAAAGTGTTCTGTTGTTAAACAAACTCCTTTGGAAACCATCAATATTACACAATGAAGATGATAATTCATTTTATGTCTGTTACTATTCTGTCAAGCCTGTTTCCAAATCTCTACTTCTCCAAAGCACATTCAGTGAAATCACTCAACTGAGTGATCTCCTACTCAATGCTAAGAATAAAGAGCCTATAAACTGGCTTTAAATTATTGAATTCTAAAAGGCATTTCCAGTTGTAACAGTTACAACTACAATTAGGGGTTTTTATTATTATATATACATAAGCTTTATCATCAAAAAAAAAAAAAAATCCCAAATCGCATCTTACATTTACTTATCTTGTGTATTTATTACTTGTGTTCTGTATGCATCCAAACAGGCTTTTTTGGTTTGGGTTCTTATTTCCCCTTCAGTAAGCATGTTTCAAGATGGAAGTGAGTGGGAGAAATAGAACGATTTTAGTGTTCAAAAGATTGCCAATTACAGCTGAAAGCTGCACTTATCCCAGCGACCAGCAAAGCACAGAAAGGGGGAAGATAATAATTCCCTCATGATTTTTGCTCTGTCAATGGCCTTTTTCTTGACCTAACCAAAAAAAGATTCTGTTTCTGACAGCAGACTCCATCACAGAGATCTTTGTCCAGGAGATAACAGCCTGAAAACAGCTGATTGACTCACACAGAAATATGAAAGTATCAATGTATCGTTCTCTTGTGATGTGATACAGGTTAGTTTTCCTAAATGAAAATATGGAATGAAAAGATGGAGACACAGGAAACCTCTTCCTCTGGGGCAAGTTTGTAGTGGAAATGACTGCTTTGGCTTTGGTCCCATCTTTAACTTTCTTGCATGTGAACACCCACCTGGACAGATGAGATTGTCTAAGTGCCCATATTTGCCGTACCTCACGTTACACTTTCCTCAGGGAAAAATAAAACATGCTTCTTAAAGATGAAACTATCATTGCCATTGCAAGTAACAAGATGAGGATACCTTAAAAAGACTCTGATGGATCTGCCTTCAGATGTGTTGTAAAATATTTTTCATTACCGTACAAAGCAGTATTTTTGAATGATATGTTTTGCCAGAAGTTGTGTAAAGACAGTAAGTCTGAGCCGCAGTTGTCGTCAAGCTCTTCTCAACTCCTGCATATGGTTTTCCGCACCGATTACAATTCATCCTGACGCACAGAGCCGGAAGAACCACCTGCTTTAGTCCTAACAGGAGTCATTTGACTAATTTTACAGGAATGCTTTTTGTTCGTTGCTCTGGCATATATTCATTGGGCACCATGGTATTTTAATTATGGTGATTTGTACATGATGTAGTAACACCTCTCAGTTGATTCTGAAATGTGAATGATAATTGCCTCTTCTTACAGGCCCAAAAATGAAGAAATTTGGCACAAAATTATGACAGACAATCGAGCACAAGAAAAATCCAATGTGTGAATCCTGTCTTTCCTCTCACTGAGCGTCGGACTGACTGGGATGACCTTTGAGGAGCCGGCCAAGTAGGATAAGAATCTACACAATGCAGGGGGGAATTTGGGGGGTAGAAAATGGTCATAACTGATAAAGAAGGAAGAGTCTCTAGGTCACCAGTACAAGTGCTAATACCTGTAGTGCCTGAAACACACCTTGGCACCTACAAGACCACCACCTGCGGAATAAAAGTCAGCTGACACTAAATAATAAAGCGATTCACAAGCCTGAGGGGCAGAGCGCTTTTCTTACACCCTTTTGTAGGCAAAATAAGGGTCATTGGATATGGCGTTACGGAATGGGAAATGTAACTTCCCGCATTATACAAACACGGTAAGAGAATAACATACTTTACACTTAACTGTTTCATTACTAATTTACTTCCTCCATCCTCCTTCTGCTAATCTGATAAAATAAGTTACACTGCAGCAAGGACAGGAAGAAGCTGTATGCTAAGGAATCTCCATTCTAAAGAGCACTCTATATTAAATATTAATATGCCTTCCTTGGTACTGTACAGGGTATATAGACAGAAAGAAAGGAAACTATGACTCACATTTTCCACTCAATTTATACAAAGGCTTCCATTAACATACCAACAACCAAATGCCTGCAGCAAGGAGAGCATAACCTCTTCACCAGTAAATGTAAACTATATGTCCACACGCACACACATCAAGAGGGTCTGATTACACTCAGTGTAATTAAAAACTCAAATAATTTGTGATATTTAAGCCCAAGACGCATACATAGTCATAGGACCATGTTCTGTCCTTGGAAGGATACCCATGGGTTGCATGGGTTTCCATGTTTCATTAAAGAACTGCAGGAAAACAGATTTGATAGTGGTCATGAAAACTTCAGGAGAATTTGGCTCTAGCACATCGTACTGAAAATATAATCTATATTAAGCCTCACTGCAGATCCCCGGATATTGACAAATTCAAATTCAAACCTACCCTCTTCTATGCCTGCTCTTAGAGGCTTCATCTAACTGCTGAACTTCTGATTAATAAACAAAAGGATGATTATCAACCCATTGCTGTCAATTTATGAAGCAATACTTAATCTTTCAGAAGCAATGATTTTTCAGCATTTCTCAACTTTTGCTACATCATAAAAACACCTCTCTCTCACAAACACTACCATGTAGCTGGGGAGATGTTGTTTACCACCCTTCTCACTGCACATCCTCAGATAGCAGAGAGTATGAAAACCTAAATCTCAATTCTAATAAAGATATGCTGGCATAATACCAAATAAAATTAGTGGTACTTCACTCTTCAGCTTCAGTGTTAGACTTAAGTAAGAATAATCAAAATTACCTCCGAATAAAAGAAAGGGGAGAAGAGCAGGGGAAAAGGATGAGTCAAGACCACAGCTGTAACTCGAGGTGCCACACAATGGTTGACTTGGCTATTTGCAGCAGAAGCGGGTGGGTGAACATGACACGGCCCTACCTGCCCTGCGTGCCCGTAGGTACAGCCAGCCAGAGCATGGTAGCTCATGGCTCCATTTCTCTACGTGAACATCCAACACCATGAAGTAGACATGACAGGAAGCCTCAACTGCAGCTCTACAACAGGTCCAGTGCCTCGTCCCCCTTTAGAGATAGGAGCAGAACTGCATTTGGGGTTTGTATAAGGGATGAAACCCATGGCAGTGCACTACCTGTCTGATTTCTTAGAGAGGGCATGTGGAAAAGCCCTAAGTAATTCTACAGAGAATAAAGGTTTAGAATAATATCCATATGATCGTACATTATGTGCTCTGATGTCCCTTGAGCGACGCAAACTATTTTATACTCATTAAGAAAATATGAGAACTTTCAGACTGAAGCATACAGAATTTGCCTTGTGCCAATTGCCAATTAAAATCTTAATAACAGTTTCCAAATATTCTTAATCAGTTTCATTACACTTATTTGGCTCTACAGATCTTACTATTTAAAAATAACAATGAAAATAATATTCAGGAACAGTACGTTGAAAGTCGGCAGTAACGTGTTAAACCACAAAGGAAAACAGACAGTTCACTATTCTTCTCTGTATTGCTGAAGTATCAAACCTGTAGAGTAAGCATTATCATTTAAACTACTACTACTGTTGTTTTGGCATGTAGAAATCCGAGGACATCATCTCCGGGTTCCACGTAAAAAAAGCAGAAAAGCCTTCATCAACCAAGCCGCCCTTACCGAAAGCTAGCAGAGGTAGTGGATTATTCATATACTTCCCTCATTTTCCACTTCAAAACGCCCCTTTTCTTCTAGAAAATATATTTAAGTAAGAGATTATCGTTTACCATTTACATTTGCGCAATAGGGCATTTTTTCGAGTCTTTCATACGTACTTGCTCACCATTGAGCAGAGGAAGAAAGTAATTTTCCATGGAAAAGCAGTAGTTTTCAAGATTTAGTGCAAATCCAGAGGTTCAGGTGGCTCACAAAGGATCCCTATACAAAAGCTTACATTTCAAATACCCTTCCTGGAGCAAATTGTCAGAACTATAGAAAAAAAGTAAGAAATCCTTGTGCAAAATAGCTGGTTTATTCTCTCCACTATTGCTCAGAACGAATAGTTCAACGATTACAGTTCAGACTCTATTCAGGATAAAGTAAGCAAAAGGCACCCTGTTGAGAACAAGAATGGAGGGGAAAAAAGATGACCAAAGACCTGAGAAAAGCTTAAGTACAGTTGTTAATGGAAATAGTTTTTCTTTTCCATGAGGTATATCCAAGGGGTTTGTAAATTTAAGTTTTCCTTGCTTACTCCTAGGTGGTGAGAAGGAAGAGAAACCAGACAGCTACCCATGAGGGGAAAGACTTTGATGTGTCTGGATGACTAATGAACACACCGATAAAAATCTATTCCTGTAAACTTTATAATCTGTTTAACACGTACCTTATCCTCAGCGGAAGGGAGCACAGCCCTTCAGGACGTAACACTATAGTGGAAACCTCTGTCAGAAGAAACATGGTACACAGCTGAGGATCAGAAAAAAGCCTTCATACCTAGTACGTGTTTTACAGAACAGACATCTACGCTGCCACATAAAACTCATTATTTTCAGGGAAAAGGGGGTTTGCAAGACCTAAAATATATTTTGAAAGCATGTTTTACTCAGAGACATTACTCAGAAGCTGTTGACTGGCTATATGCAGCTTCATGACAACGATTAGCTTAGTTTGCCAAGCAGAAGCATTTTATTTTAACATTTTCTAGTTTCTGCCAATTTAGCTGTGTTTGAAAGGCAGCATTGCCCCTCACACTCCCATCCAGCCTCATTGGGGGCGGGGACAGACAGTTTTTGGCCATCTTAGTCTGTTACTCCAAAAAGCCTAAGCCAGCACACCCCAGGAGGGCAAAACACCAAATCTTCCCAAGGAAGACTCAGTTCATCGGCCAAAACTCAAATTAAATTGCAAAGCCAAGCCAACAGCTTCAGCCACTACTTGCACCTCTGAACTCCCCAGCAGTTCTCCCCTCACTGGTATCACTTCAAGGGAACAAGCCTCAAGTAATAGAAGCAAACATCATAATAAAGGGGAACAGCGTTTTTTCCACTGAGACAGATAATTGCTCCAGATGCAAGACACGTATTTTTAAATCCAAATCCTTCCCGGTCTAGCAAAATTTAACCTGAAGTTCTTATAGCTCCAAAATTGCACACAAAGCACATACACCCGCACTTTCAAAAGATGGGAGGAAATACTACTTTCAGGTTCATCTGGCCCTTCTCTACCCACGTGCAGTTTGGTCTGGTTCAAAACACCCTTCTAAAACAGCCACCCCCCACTTTCTATCGCCAGGAGGAAGGCGACAGCCTGGCTGCGGGCGGAGGGACGCACCCCAGCTCACTTCAACTCTTTTTAGGGTTAAATAGCGTAAATTAGTAAAAGTTTATGCTTTCAGCTAATAAACACAGAAAACAGTTCTGCGTCATCACAATGTCAATGTTTCACTCAGCCACATCTCACTTGATTCCCTGAGGGAGGATTAAAGTTTTCAGTCGAGGCACTAGAAAAGGCAGTCATCTTATAATTCAGAGACTCAGTTTTACACATAAGAGATTTAAGTACACTCACAAATAATATAGGGGAAAAAAGTCAGTCAGTCATGGCTTCCATCCAAATTAAGGTGATGCATAGATCACCGCATCTACATCCAAAATTTGATACTCTTGGTGCTGATGTTTCCCTGCCACTAGCTACGTCACTGAAAACATAACCTTCACTCCAGTTGTTCAGGGAAAACTGGGGAAATTTCATTAGAACACAAGCAAATCTTTCAATAAAGATGAGACAAACTTCTGGCTCCGGTTTTGGCCCTATAAGCAGAGAGGCAGAGTCCCATACCTCAATCCTCAACCAAATTTGAACAAATCAAAAATTTAGCTTTCTCTTTTTCAGTCTGACATTCCAGAAACTTCATGCTGGACACTACTGACACCTAATAATGTGAATCTACTATAATTGTTCAACTTTCTCCTCCTCCAACAAATTAAAAGCACACAAATGTTCCACATACATATTCCACTTTTGGGCTATGTATATGCTTTGCTTACGTGTACCTCTTTTTAAAGCCAGGTCACTGCACCTTAGTACCAGCAAGAATGTAAGTCTGCAAACAATAAGGTATGCTGATACATAACATTTAATACACAGCTGACTAAACACTAGAAGTGTTTGCTTCAATGTCATTACCACCTCCACCCACACCGAGAATATCAAATACTGTATAATCACAGTGCCATGACAACAACAGTCCCACAGAAGGCTGCCTGTGGGACCTCCTGGTATTGTAACGGCTCCGTGAAACCTAGTATGCGACTGGCTGTACAACGTAGTGGTGTCTGCAGAGTATGTGCTGTGCACATGTGTGGCTGTGCACACACAAATGTTTGCATGTGGACGTGTGTACATATAGACGTGTATTTCCCCACCCTGCATCGATACTAAGTCTTCAAAGAGATTAATTTTAATAATCACTGAACATTTAAAAACAGGTTTTAAAGGACTTAACGGTGCATAAATGCTGCGAGAAACTTCTTATTCTCAAGTTACAGCACAAGTCGGGTCTTCAAAAAAGCTGAAAGGCCTAATGTACGTGGTCGAGATACAGGAGCTAGCTCTAAGTGAAGCCATGGCAGGTGTAAGACTCAATATGGCCCCGCTGGCACGGAGCTCCACACTTCTCAGTGGAGTAAACCATTGTGCATGGAGCTCCATATTGCAGCTGCTGAACTGCCTTCGCCGTTGACTACAACGAGCCGCTCTAAAGCTGAGCACAAACTCCGTCAGAATCAGATCAGTGCTAAAGCTTCTGAGTATCCAGTATCAGGCATCTGGAACCTTCTTTTGCTGTTGCTGAACTTCATACAGAATTTCTACTTAGTAACTACAAAGCCCTTTCAATTAGGCACAAGAACGTATCGTTTTGGGGATTAGCCTTATATTTCAGTTTGCTTTAAATATCACAAAGGCTTCAGCTATCTCCCAAGCCTGATCATCGGCAGGGTTCCTCTTGGACCCTACTTGCTTAGACACACCTTCTTTCCAGCACTCGGGCGTTAAGTGAATCGCTCTGTTGGTATCACTCAGCAGGGAGAGCACCTCAACCGTTACGACATGGTTTTAGCTCTCGGTTACCGAGTAAAAATGGATTGAATCAACCACCGCATACAGACGATTTTTTTCCTGAGAAAATCTGGACCGCTGCCAAATGCAAAGTCACATCTTCAAGAACAAAGCACGAGGGCCAGTGTCGTGATGGGGGAACCTTATCTTAGGCAGCTGCGAGTCTGCAAAGGCCTCTGCAGTTGTGGTTACTAAACAAGCAAGGAGGAGCCTCTGCAGATGCTGCAGCTGAAGCAACTCCAGCTTATATATTTAGTGAGGTAGTGCTTGTACTTCACGTAACATTAGTTAGGTCATTACTGAAATTAAGTGGTCAGTACTAGTATCAATTTTTAAATGGAAATCTGACAATTTGGAGACGGTTCAGAGAACAGCTAAATAGTATTATTCAGGGCTTGGAAATCTGCCTTAGAGTGAAAAGCTTAAGCGCTTAATCTATTTATTTTATCAAAGAGAAGGTTAAGATGTGACCTGATTACGGTTTATAAGCAGCTACACATGAACAGACTCCTCACATTAGACAGCTATTTACTCTAAAAGAGTAATGCATGGCTAGATCCAAGACCTGGGAACAAGGTGAAGGTAGAAAATTTTAAGTGAGATGAATTAACCACTATGATGACCTATGAAAGGGTAAGACAGATGGATTTTTTTTGTGGTACACGCAGTCATAAAGCATTGTCATCAATAGATATTTCCCAGATGAAATTATAAGGCCTGTTACCAGAAGAAAAGAACTGTCCTTACCAGTTAAGGACATACACAGCCTTCACATCATGCTGGCATCTTCACTTCAGGCTGCAAATCAATCGACACAAGCTACTGGGCAATTACCCGCCAGCAAGGAGCTGTCAAAGAAAGAAGGCCACTACATTATCTCATCTATATTCTGCCTAAAATCAATTCCACTTTGAAGCAATGACACGCAGATGTGGATATGCAAACCTGCCTGTACATGCACATGCAGAAAAAGAAAAAAACCTCAACGAAATGAAGATTTTTGTTTCCAGTCTTGAAACATCTTTAAAATAAACTTGGCTCACTATTAAACTCCCTGGCCTAAAGAACAACGTGACAGAGGCATAAAACATGAACAGCAAGATCCGCAACATTTAAAGGCCGTGGCACCTTTTCTTTCCTATCTCTCAGCAATACCAGTTTAGCCCCGTGACTGCAAGGACATTTCAGGACGCCGCACACGGCAGGTTCTCTGCATGCCTTCATCACAGCAGTAGCAAGAAAAAAATGTTCTCCTCCTGAACTCTTCCACATCGCTAAGACCTGCTTTGATAAAATAGCTCTATTTTCTATTGTAATCCCATCCCCTACACAGAACAATTGCCAAAGAGGATATCAGAAGGCAATAAATAGCATAACACATTAAAAAAAATAAAGCCAATGGAATTGCTTTCGATCCGATTCTTACACTAAAAAGGAGCCTGAAGAAACGCTGCAAATCTGTTCTGAAACAGGAAATCCTGCTTGGCCCCTTAGAACGCATGCTTTTTTGTTATTTAGGCAGGACGCTATAAAATCATGAGATTTTACTGCATAGAACTAGCATTCTTAATCATGTTTGGTAAAACACTATTCTTGTATCTCTGTTCAGCATTCCGTGTTCCTTTACTTTTTTTTTTTTCCCCTCCTAATTGCAAATCAATGAAAAATGGAGAGAGCGTTAGATTGCAACTGAAAAGTTAAAATTGAGTGGTGAGAAGTCAGTGTAAAACCTGAAATTGAGGAAGACAATCAGCCAGCAGACTTAAGAGGCAACAAAATGACAAAATTAAAATGCTGATATAATAATTCAATCCAAGGAACAACTATGATGCAATGTACGTCTCTTCAAGAGTTAGAAATTTTAAAAGAGATTAGGAAAGCAGAAGAGAACTAACATTTTATTGTGTCTTTATGCTTATAGATACATACAACACAGAACTGAGCTGGGACCTTCAGGACTGAGAACAATCAAAGGACTACCATCTTGCATGGTATTTATTCCTTCGCTAATTACGGTTCACGAGAAAAATACAATGAGCAGGAGGAATTTGGTGTTCGTGAAGCACTAGGCAATGTCAGTGATGTGGAGAAGCTGGTGAGAACTTAAACGCGGAAAACACGGGGAGGCATTCTACATCTATGACATCTCTTTGTCTACACGAGTGGAACGTGCCTGTAATTAAACCCTTCCATAGGCTATGCCACGTTGGGTTTGGGTTCGTTCCTGGCTCCTGCCTCTCCTGGAAGTATAGCTCTGCTTCGGCGTCATGACTCTCTCAGTTGCCACATGCCTCTGGGAAATACGGATAAGCCAGTGACCATATGTTCCCAATATAATTATGGTTCTCTCTGCTGGTCTCCTCCCTCTTTTCCACGGACATATAATAACCCCCCGAATAGGTACAGAGGAGGTGGTTCAATGGGATTTTCCTGTTTTACAAGATAAAAATATTCCCTTTTCCTCCTTCCATCTACCAAGCTATCTGACAAAGCCACAAAACCTTTTTAGGACTTATGAGAGAAAACTTGAGTATTTTTTATACTTTATCCTTGGTTTTGATTCAGTTGGAATGTGGTTAGTGTATCTTTCCATACAGTACTCAGAGTATAACAACCATAGATAGGAAGACAGACTGAACTTTAACCACTTCATTACCAAGAAAACTAATTTTCCCATAATGTATGGCTGTATTCAAGTGTTATTACTAGACATGTAAACTCAATAAAGAGATATGACAAAAAGAAAGAGGAATTTACTCAGTGACACGGCAAATA
>KL257993.1:63925-81670 GCA_000699545.1 Podiceps cristatus | reverse complement strand
TGGATTTTTTGTGTGGTTTTTGTTTTTCGTGGTTTTTTGTTTTGTTTGGTTTTTTTGTTGGTTTGGGGGTTTTGTTTGTTTTTATATCATACAGAGGAGGTCAATTTTCAGTGTTTAAAAAGGAGAGATTAAATTCCATGTATGTTTTCATTTTAAAGATCTAGCTGCAGCTATAAAACTGATTTTGCAATAAAAGGTCGGTTTCTGTGCATCTCTTCTCTTACCCAAAATTTCTCAGTTTATGGAGCCTGAAGGGCTATGGAGATGTACAATCCAGTGTGAGAGGGTAGCGAGTCAGACTGGTATTCATCTTGATTTTATACCTGTTTTCCATCTATATAACTCCTTTGATTGTAGCAGCCACAGCAACATGTGACTAGAGTAATATTTTTGTATAAACTGGATCATAGAAAGTAACAATTTTGGGTCACAAATTTATCAGGATTATTTTCAGAGAGAGACCAAGAGCTGCCATTTCTGTACCTCCTGTTTCTACAGAAAATATCATTTTGGTTGTAGTGGAGGTATAAAATAACAGAAAAAGTGTATTTTTATAAAAGCATTGTACATTCTTGAGTGTTTTGCACGTCCTCTGGCAAACAAGCTTCAGATTGTCCTGGAAAATCTGCCAGTAGAAGAGGGCTCAGCGATATGGTCTTGGCCCATCTGTCAGAGTTCCTCAGAAGCAGCAGCTGTCATAGCCTCACATGGACACCTGCCTGCTGGTACCTCACCAAGGTCGTTTCATGAGACCATCCGTGTCTCGCTGCATATGAACCTTTTTTGTGATACTGTCATGACAGGGTGGATGACACCTCTGACAGACACTTGCATGTGGGATAGGACCCAAAATTTTTGGTTGTAAGTGCATTGACATGATGCTGGATCTCAATTGGATATTAAACTAGGCTAAAATTCTGTTCTGTTAACTACACGCATCCTACCTAGGCCCATCGAAAAATAATCTTTATTTAACAAAGTGGGAGGTTTCCTTTTTTTCATTCCCCATAGAAGAATGCCTTCTATGTGGGCAGATTTCAAGAGACACAAGAACTGAACAAGGGTAATACAAGGACACAACCCGTTCATACTCAGCCAAGCAATTTTGACGGAGTCGCAGTGACCACAGTACTTGTGATTTGAGCAGAGGGCAGTGACCTACTTACTTCACCGCATTGCGAATCGCACCTTGCATTTACCGTGTCAGCTTCAGTCACTGATGGGTATCAAACTTTTCATTTGCAACTATTTTTGATTACCCGGAATCATATTCCATCCCAGCCCTGTGGAATATTAATCACCATTTTATTGTATTCGGCTGGAGGAGTTGGAATTCATTATCGCAATTTTTAACTACATATTATGGAGTAACAATGAGATTGAACTAACATACACTTAATAATTAGCATTAATGATAATTAGGAGGCAAGAAAAACAATATACCAGCAATAGATTTTCCCAGATGATTCTGGACAAGGTAGCATAGAGCCATCTGAAGTACCTTACTTTGAATACTTTACACAAAATTACTGCTCAGCATTTCAAAAGAAGTCCTTTTACTGTGAAATGCAGGTCAGATTGTGTTAGACTGGAACCTAATTTAATGTAGCTCCTACTACTTCCTTAATTTCCCAAAGCACTTTACAAAGCAATAACAGGAACTAGCAGTGCGATACACAAGCAGGTAAATCTATAACTTATTTGCAGTGGGGCAGTTCCAGGCTTGCTGCTAGCTTGCGTAGCTCCACTGCGTGTACTGGGTGGTGTGGGGCTGATTTACACTAGCTAGGATTTGGTCCAAAGCCAGAAGGGTGTATGTAAAGTAGCAAAGCATATGAAATATTATTTTAAAAGAAAAAATGAAAGGTTAGCCAGGAGATCCCATTTATTCCTATTACTTTTTAGAGCCTCTGAATCCAACACCCACAGAATTTAATAAGAGGTTTTGGCTCAGATCCCACATGAGCAATAAGATCCTAAATTTTTCTCTGAAGGACACTAGCAAAGGGACAAATGAGGTTTAATGAAATGTCCCATCCACTACAAGCCACTTTTATAAGTGAAGGAGTATTGCAGGTACAGAAAGTCATGTGGAAGAACACGTATCATTATGTGCTCAGAGGAGAAAGATGGAAATATAGTGTTGTTTCTGAAACTGTTTATTGTTTGCCCACTCAATAAATCACTGTCATCTTGCACTCTAAGTGAGAAGCAAATTTGAGGACAAGAAGTTGATCTGTTGTCCAGGTATTTGCCTGTAGTCTCACTGGCTTTACAGACCCTCACTGACAGAGATCAAGAGTTAAATGAGTTGTTGTTCCTTGACACCACTTTTTTTTTTTTTTTTTTTTTTTTTCCCCTTCCCCTCTCTGTTTTCTAACCATCTTTTCCCACTGAGGGCAGCAACTGCATGTCTGTATGTCAGGTGTTATCAGCATATACTGTCCCAGGGGTCCAACTTCAAAGAACCTCTTACCTTTTGTCACTGAAAGAAAGGCTCATGGATCACAACACTGCCTTCTAATATTAATGCCAATCCAGTGGCCACTGCAGATAAACTGGAGTTTCCAAACTGCTTGTGTATTTTTTCCCATTAAATATATCAATTCTGTTTACGTAGCAGCTTCTGAAAATCCTGCCTTTGGCTTCTGTTGCTGTTGATACCTGAATCAAATGCCTTCCATTTAGTGTTTGCACATTTTATTTCTTGACTGGCATACCTGAATCAAATGCCTTCCATTTAGTGTTCGCACCTTTTATTTCTTGACTGGACAGCATGATCATAAATATATTAGAGAAAGAAAAAGTGAACCATATTTAGAGGTTTTGCATGAAATGTACTTTGTTATAGACTACTTCAGTATTATGCGTACATAACAATTTCTCTTTAGCTGTTCTTCTCTTTGAGCTTTCCGGTTTGAAAAATAGGAATAATATTATTTCATTGTATACTATATGTTGGGCTTATTTATGTTGAAATATCTTGGAAAGGAGAATTGCTTTTTCTGGTGCTTTTTTCCTAATAGTGTCATGGTCATTCATTTTCTACACCAAAGCATTGATTAAAAAACATTTTTTCTTTTTTTTAGCAAAACTGATCTTTTTGTCAGATGTTTCCCTTTCATGCATGAAAAATCTGTTTGAAAATACTGACTTTTGAGTGGGCCCAGTTTTGTGATTTGTGCAGGCTTTGGGGGCGTGGGCTTTTGGGTGAGGGTGTTCGGGGAGGGGTTTTTTTAAGGCAGCTTCTAGGTTGTTGGGTTTTGTTTAATATTAAAAAATCAAAAAAGATACTGACTGTGTTTGAGCTATGTTGGCCGTTGTTTTGGTGCTGATGGCTGCTACTGTCATGCATGGAGCAATTCAAAACTCATAAGGAGAGGAATAAAAAGTTCTTTTTTTTCTCCATAATTCATCGAATGTTGAAAAATAAAAGAAAGCAGAATTTCATGGCTTTGGTAACTTTCATTAAGATTTGAACAGTGTGATTTTGACAGATATCTCCTACAAACATGGTCTATGTAAAATGAGATGACCGAGACTGGCTCGAGCCAAGTCAATGTCAAGACATTACTGACTGTCTAAATTGAGATTTTGTCACAAATGAGTGACTTTACACAATTTGATCTAGCAGCAGTTAAGAATTTATTTAGGCTTTTCCAGAAATCACAGGATTAGATTGTGATATTTTAATAGCACTCAATCATCAGTCAATTAATAAAATGAGTTGACAAAAATTTGTTTTAATCAAACCAGCAACTTAGTTAAAGATTTGAAAATGGCAAGGTTCACTCTATTACTGCATGGAAGTAGTGTATCAGGGAAAATCAAGACAGAACTGACTTCACTGAGTAAAGGAACAAGAAGAGTAAGGAAGACCTTCTCATTGAGTCACAAGATTCATTGAGGACCCCCTTGTTTTCTAGACTTCTCCTCAGAGAAGAGGGAATTTTAAAAGGGTAGATAGTGACAGGACAAGGGGGAATGGAATAAAGCTAAAGGAGGGAAGATTTAAATTAGATATTAGGGGGAAGTTTTTTACAGAGAGAGTGGCGAGGTGCTGGAACAGGCTGCCCAGAGAGGTGGTGGATGCCCCATGCCTGGAGGTGTTCAAGGCCAGGTTGGATGGGGCCCTGGGCAACCTCGTGTAGGTCCAGGCCTGGAGGTTGGTGTCGCTGCCTGTGGCAGGGGGGGGGTTGGAACTCTGTGATCCTTGGGGTCCCTTCCAACCCAGACCTTTCTATGATTCTATGATTCTATGATCTAGGGGTGACTAGACTAATCCTATTCCCAGGTTCGGTCAATGGTTTATGTCTAAAGGATTACAGGGATATAGCAGCAGCCTCCCATTGAGTCACGAGATTCAGAAAGTACTGCCTTGCTTTCTGGACTCTTCTTCAGAAAGGAGTCTAGGGGCAGTTAGATCCAATACTAGTCCCAGACTTGGTCAGAGGTTTATATCTAAATGATTATTCACAGTTTAAGGTGAATAATGAGATTTTTAGCAACATTCAGTTACTAATTCAACATTTACAAAGTCATTAAGTCATTTTACACATGCATGCACACAGGCACAGCATTTATATAAATATACAAAAGGTAAACCTGTTAAAAATTCCCCCTTGAGTTCAGTGAAATATGTCAAATGCTTTGGCATTTCTCCACAGGTGAGGGTTGAGCCTCAAGGAGCATATCAGACTGGGTCCCATCATCAGCAAGGGACCTCTGGATTTCAAGGACTTGGGAGTCTGCAAACTGAGTAGCGTCCCACTCGAGGGGACATACTGGGCACAGCCCACTGTGGTCTAAGAGAGCTCAAAGGGCCTCACTGGCAACTGCTGCTTATAGAGTTGCAAGATAATCGGCTTTCATCATCAATTAATTTTCATCCTGGCAACAGTTCGAGTTGTGCCACTTTCATTCCCTCACCTTGGCCAGGCAATCAGAGTGTACCTGGTGTGAACAGTGCTATTCCCATCTTGGCCTTGCAGGAGTTTCTGGTGCAGTCGAAGGACACTTCACTGCTCCAGCTCATGCATGAAGGCTGAGATTTGATGCATAGCCCAGTTCCTTGCAGAAAGACTGAGATCCAGTGGAACTATCAGTGCCACCTCCCATCTTAGCTGTACAGAAATGCTTGGTATAGTCAAGGGATGCTTAATTGCCCAGCTCATTACACAAAGACAAAGGCCAAGATTTGGTGATCGAGCGGTCAGGGAGGAAAGGCAGGGGAAGAATACACCACCACACTGACAATCCTCACCATGAGGGTTGGGTGTGGATGTGGCATGGGGATAACCTTCGTACTGGCAGACATTTTCTCCATGGGTTCATGCACATTTATAGAGTCAGCTGAAAGTCTCCATATTTTCTTTCTCTTGGTCGATGTGGGAGACATAATACATAGACGGCACAGATGTGCCTTCAGCACCTTTCTTCAGCATTGACCACTCTGCTCTTGAGCGATAAAAGTGAAGTTGATTTGGGTTTGTGTTCAGGAATGACCCCAAGTTCCAGTACAGTTGCCAGAAGAGGGCTTAATTTCACACATGTAAAATAGAGACATCACATGTGCTGTCCTCTTGTCTTTTATTGCAGTCAACTGCTTAATAATACTGTCTTCACCTTTCCAAGTGAGTTCTATTAGCACCTAACTTCAGCGAATTGGAAAAGTCAACCGACTCCTCCAGCGTTTCAGCTAGGAGTTTTGGAAGTACTGATTATTTCAGCCTCTCCTTTATCAAAATGTCTACACATTCAGTCAAAAACATGCAGCACTAAATCTGCAGCACTGTTAACTCTTCAGGGAAATGGGAAGGGAAGGAATCTCCTGTGGGAATTCTTCACGAACAGGCAACAGTAGCACATCAGCTATTTTACCTACTTTGCAGGTGATTTGACAATCTGTTACAAGTTATACCCCAACATGCAATCTTCCCTCTCTGCTTTTCATCAAGTGATGATGTCTCTGGGATTCTAGCTCCAAAAAAAAAATGCTCTTTGTGTGATGAGCTTTCTACAGACACCCACTGATCAGCAGGATTACTCTGGATCCTGTTATAATGGGCCAGGTAGAAACAGATAAATCTGTTAACCCAGGCTTGGCTTGTTTCATCATTGTGACAGCTTCCCATGAGCCTGCATTCATCAGATTCCCTCAAAACAGCCAGCCTCCCCACCATCTGACAACTGAATTTCCATGACTAGACTCTAGGTTAATACAGCTTTAATCTTTATATAATTACTCATTAATAATCCAGGTCCTGATCATTTTCCTCCACCCCCTACTTTTTTACTTTTTTTTTTTTTTTTTTTTTTTTTTAAATTTTAAATTGATTACTGGATGTTTACCGGGAGAACAGGCTGATGGCTAAAATTGCTGTTGTGAATGTTTTGGCATGAGCTTCCTGGCAATTTTGTTAATCAGAAAAAAGTAAGCACCTAAATATCTTTTGCTTCTCATTAAATGACACTGGGCACATCCAGTTAACTATAGGAATGAGTTTCTAACCGAGGTGGCAGAAAGATTACTGTGCTGTAATGTACATGCTGCCGCAGCCACTCTAGAGATCACATCAAACACATGTATAAGCACTCTCTCTGCAGACCCTACCTTGAAAATGATCAATCCTAAAAACATGCTTCATTATCCCTTCAGGTGTATTGGTGTAAGTTAGGAGTAAAAATAGGCCAAGGGAAAAATAAGTAGAGAGAAGGAAGACTCAGACAGTTTTGATATACCATAACTGTCATATTTCTGAGTTATTCCTACTTTTCTGCAAAGGTTATTACTGGAAGGTGAGAATTTCTGTTGTATTAGAGTGAAGCTGATTCTGGCTCTTAATTTACAAAGTTCTTTGCCAAAATATATGTCAAAGGGAGAAAACCTGAGAACATTGGAAGCTGAGGTAAAGCAGGCTGAAAAGGGCATAACTTTTTTCCACCCCAGTGTAGTTTGTTGAACAATCAAATCACATTAAGCCTGCATTTGCCTTTCTAAATACTTGATCTGCTCAAGTTGACTGCGTTATAACTGTCTATCAGGTTGCTGCATGGCATCTGTGTGAGCTTTCCCATTGTCCAGCACTAGCAGACTCTCCTCTGGACTTACGCCGAGATACGTAGCAGGTTTAATCCTGGTAGGTTCAATTCTTTAATAATTATTTTGGTTCTTCTTAGTCTCACTCAAGTCAAAGTCGTGCCATTTTCTACCTCCTTTTCTACTATTCAAGTCACTGAAGTTTATTTTCCATCTTCAGATCACTTTGTTGGAGAATTATAAAGCTGAAATAAAATCAGTTATTTTAGTTCTTCACAGATGGGAAAAAGGGGATGTCCAAGCTGATAGCCAGGGCATTGCTGTGGCTCTTCACTAGAAGCACGTATTTAGTAGAGACTGGTGTTCCTGAGTAAACTTTAATTCCACAGGCAGCAATAGTCACAGTGGCTTCAGTTACAGGTAAATATCCATGGCCTCGTCTCAGCTTTGCAGCTTTCTGTGGCTGCAAATCTAATAATAACAGCATAAGATCGTTGCACTAGGCCAGCTTGAAAGTATATCAAGGCAAGATATCTTACCTCCTACAGCAGAAAGCAATGGACAGCTAAACCAGAGTGATATTTCCAAGGTATGTTCTCTGAACCTCCTGTGAATCGCAGTTTACATCTTGAGACACATATAGTACCTGCTTGGAGAGAAATCCCAGTGGATTTTTCTTCTAGTATGTTTTCCAGTTACTTTTTGAACTCACATAAACTTTTAACATCTCCAGCATCGTGTGGTAATGAGCTCCACAGTTTTAATTGCATTTTGTGTGAAGTTTTCTTTTTTTCTTGTGCTTTCTAAAATCTGTCATCTGTTCATTTCATTTAATTCCTCTTAATCCTTGCTTTAGAAGAAAAATGAATAATTGTCCTCTGAACTTTTCCATTGCTCCATTGATTTTATAGACCTCTATCATGTCTTCCTCACTTATCTCTATTCTAAATTGAAAATTTTTAATCTGCTTAGCCATTCCTTATATAGGAGAACTCTTCTTTACTCTGCTAAGATTACTATCTATGTAAATAGAGATTGCAGTATGTCTAAACCATTGACAGATTTCTTTTTTTTTTTTTTTTCCCATGCTGGGTATAAAGCTAGAAAAGAGGTAACAGCTCTATGGTAAATATTTGTCTTCAAAGATTTTTTAGTAGTTGATGTCTCTTAAATTTTCTGCACAGTGAGGGAAAGAAGTAGTAATCTCAATCTCCAACTGTTGCATAAATATTTTTCAGCCCCAGGATCCTGAATTGATTAAAAGGCACAGCTTAGTGCCTGTTGCTCTCGATATTAATCCATACATCTCATCAGATATCACTGTCCTCAGGCAGGAGAATTCCATAGAAAACAGAGAATGTGGAAGCAGCATTGTGGTTAATTAGCTTAATGACAAGAATATCAATTTCTTTACTGTTAAAACCACTGTTTCTTCATAACAGTAGAGGGAATGGCCTCATGAGCAGCAAAAGTTGATTCACGGTTTCCGGCATTTGTAGTCAACCTGTGGCCCTTGCCTGTTCCTGTTCAATGTATCAGCTCTGCATTTGGCTCCCATCTCACAGCTTTCATCTCTGACAGCAAGGACCCATCCTTCCTGCAGATTCCTTTGCTGTGCTTGTTCTCCTCAGGGGATCTTTTCAGATCAAGTTCATCCTCTGCATAGGTTTTCAGAAATTAATCTGGTACATTTAAAGCGACAATATTTTTAAATGAGATACAGAAATACTTTCTAAAATGCGAGTTTGCTTTCAATTTTTTGCTCTGTCCAAAGGAAGGTGTGACTAACAAGTGACAGCATTCTCCTTCACAGTTATAGTGCACCATTAACATGGGAAAGTAATTGCAACTTTTGAAGCCAAACCCCCAGGCCTCTGAGAATGCCTCTGCTAGGATAAAGAGGTTCTATCGACTTTCTAGGCCTCCCACCACACAGCAAAACTGTTATAGATCTTCATTCAAATTCCACCTTGGGAAGGCACTGTGATAAAGGAGATGTGACACCAAGGCTGTGTCTCTACATGAAGATGCAGAACAATCTGCATCTCTTCTGCATGTTGCTCCTGGTCTGGGCACCTCCTCAGCAGCGTTGCTCCAATGGGGGTAGGAGTTTCTCCCCAGCCATCTTGTATTCCCAAACGTTGGACACAGAAAGGCATTCAACTGTTAAAGCATAGGGGCGCTCTCTGATTTGTGTGTCTCTAGGAAACTGCCAGTGATCTGCACTTCATGTGTTTGGCATCTAATGACTCCCTGGGGTAGAAAGAGGCAGGGCAAGGGCACGTGCAGTAAGTCACACGGAGGCTGTAGCATATGACAGCTTGCAAGTAGATAAATAGAGACTGATAAAAAAGCAAAAGTTAGCTTTCTCTATTGTAGGAGAAGGAGAGTCTCCAATATCTCCACAAGCCACTTTGTTTTTCTCTTAGTTTGAGGGATTGAGTGCTCTTCAAAATGAAAGACAGCTTAAAAGCGAAACTAAGAAACAAACAAAACAAAACAAAATCCCAACAAAAAAACACAAAAAACCCCCCACCAAACCCAAACAAAAAGACTCCCAAAATAACCCCCCGAAAAACAACAAAAATAACCAAACAAAAACACAACAAACAACGCAAACACAGAACTAGACATAGGTTAATAAAACAACCCAACCTAACCAACCCAACCGAAAAACCAGAAAAATATCCACCTAGCAATGGAGATAGTACTGTGGTTGTGCCTTTGACACATGCTGTGTCCATATTTGATAACCCTGGCTTGAACTTCTCACTCCTGGCTCTGCAGGTGTCCACTAGGACACTTCAGTGTTGATACGAAACACCAAAGAAAACGGCAGTCTTGGGCCTCCTTTCCATGGATCGCACTTCTAGTGAGGAGAACGCTTAGTGATTAAAGCCCCTGCACTCATTTTCACTTGTGACTTGAGTTGGAATATTCAATTTAAATCTCAAAAACTGGCAGTTAAAAGCTGCCAGTCTAATTGATTGAGTACTCAGAATGGTTTCCCTTTTATTTCCAAGCAAGGGTTCAGATTGATTTTTATTTTTAAATCCAGATCACAGTGTCTACACTATTATGAATTACAAGGAATTTTCATGGCTGGTTCCAATCCATTCTAATCTGTCAGTCTTCGGTAGAGACTGCAACTATAAGCACTTGAAATTAGATTAATTTCTGCTAAGGCAAAAAGAAATTGCTCTTTTATTGTTAGCATCTATTTCAGAACTTGGCTTTCTGAGCACCACTGGGATGTAGAATTATCACTTTAAACCCTCTGGGCCAACCTTTAGCATCACTGCCACAAATTTGCTCCACCTCAAGTCACATCTGATTAACAGGATTAGATCGATCCATTTGGTGCTATTTGCTCCACCTCAAGTCACATCTGATTAACAACAGGATTAGATCGATCCATTTGGTGCTGTGGTTAATTCACGTCAGTGTTTCACCCGCATTATCATGTGCTGACTGTGGCAAGGGAAGCAGCGCAGCTGCCCGGTATCTCGGTGGTTGTCAGGATGCTCTTGTTGTGGGTAGGGTTTTGTTCTGGTACCCAGACCTTTTGCCCGAGAGCATTCATTTGCCAGTCATCAATGCCTTCTCTCACACTTCTGTAGCTTACATGGGATGTGACCCTGAAAGTCTTTGCCTTTTGACTTCCACGGTTTGCCATGGGATGGATAGCTCTGCTCTGGATGCCTAAATCATGTGTTTTGTGTTCCTCCTTATGCTGTCTGGTTAAAACTCTCAGTTTTAAATCTATGACTGCTCAATCAAGGGAACAAAGGAGAAAATGCTGACTGCATTGTAAAACTCTCTGAGCTGTGAGGCTCGTAGATCAGCTTTATTTGAGCAGTAACACTTTTCGGAAAAGCTACTGGCAATATGTCCCTGGGTTAGATGCGTGTTGAATGTGTAATTTCCTTTCTGCCTGTTTGAAAATGACGCAGACAGAAAAACAACTCAACATTGTCAATAAGTCATTCCTTCTGTAAGGACGGGTTGTTCTCCTCTTCCTCGAGCTGGAGAGTAGCTCATTTATACCAGTGGTCCTTTCAGTTTCAAGAGGATTTCTGGGACTGGAAGGCACAAGTAGGTAGTGTAATACAAACTAGTATAGAGATTGCAAAGGTTATACGCCTGATCAGAGGTCGAATGAATTACCTTCATATTTTACATTTCACTAGCTTTTCTGCTCACCTTCAAGTTAAGCTGGCATGGACTGTAAGAAAATAAAATAAAACTAAAAGCAGAAAATAAAACTACAGCATGAAGTTGTCAGTAAACTCAATCATTTGCCTCTGTAGGAGATTCCCACACCTGTCTGATGACAGACAGCTATCAGAAGGAAAATCAATGTATCTGGAACTATTTTTTTTTCATATCACTCGATCTGTGGCATACAGGGAGGAAAGCTGAGCACAAAGGTGGCAAGCCAAACTAAATTATTTCTGGATGAAAGCTAGTTTTCTACAAACAAATGAAAATATTCTTTTTAGCATTCTCTCTCTGGAAATGCTGCTCATTTGGTTTAAGATACTGTTGTAAATTGGGGCTTCACTGAAGTTCAAGATAGTAGAAGGCTAAGAAACACCAGACTAGTACACATAACCTAGAAATGAACAGTTCTGTCTGCCTGGGATTTTGCCTGTATTAAAATTAAATATCACAATAGGAAGTAGATTTCACATAGTGGAAGAAAATCTTAGGAAATTTTGAGTTGGGTCTGGTTATGTTATGTTTCAGTCCTAGTAGACAATTCATATCCATAAACATCATCATGCATCATTGCATTCGTGTTCTTTCATGGATTCATAGAAAGGTCTGGGTTGTAAGGGACCCCAAGGATCATAGAGTTCCAAGCCCCCTGCCATAGGCAGGGACACCAACCTCCAGGCCTGGACTTTCCCTGTTCTAGAATGTGGAAGAGCATTTATGGTTCACAGAGAACAGACGTCATCTCTGGTGTCTCTCACGTGGTTCTTGTTCTGCATGGGACATTTCTGATATATGAGCTAATCGGTTAGTGAAAAGCTTTTAAAAATATATTATCACTTGCTGAATTTCATTGCTACATCCAAGTAGTCTATTTCATAAATATTTACTGAACAGTGAACTACATTCAGAGTTCAAAATAATTTACCTGCATTGGAATCTGAATGAGATGAACATGCTAAGGTTTGGTCCAGTTTTGGATCTCTTAAAGCTCTGTTAAAGATCTATTATTTTGTTAAACATAGCAGAAGACAATTTGCATTAGTAAAATACAAAACAGAGAAATTACTCAAGGAACATATTTTCTGAATAATATTCTATCAGTTCAGTTCATGATGGATTTGTTGTTGACAATGATGCAAGATTAGCATGCACAACAATTCCATCTCCCTGTAACAGATCCACGAAGGGTTTGAGCAGAAGCAGCTGTCATGGAAGAATCTGTAGCAAATCAGAAGGATACAATTACTGGGAAAGTGTTTGAGAAGAGATGAACTTCAAAGACGTACATCAATCAGGGAACACGGGAGATTAATACAATAGCTTGGGAAAAGCCTGAGTCAATCTCAGACAACATTATGCCATACAGATGGATTTATAATTTCAGGACTTTATATCTCCATGGGTGCTATTTCTGTAATGTTGATAAAATACAGTGAAAAGTTGAAATTAAAATGTTTTCTCTAGATAAACTATTATCAAAAGGTTCTTTTTTTTTTTTTTCTTTTCTTACCTTGACAGCCCCACTTCTCTCTCCAGATACTGGGCCTTGTAAATCTGTCTTCTTATTAGACAAAAGTGTCATGCTGAAAATAAATAAGTAAACACATATCATTGCCACCTGGAGGTTCAAACACTCTCTAATTATCATTCCTTTTAAGCTGCTGACACCGCTCGATATTTTACCTACCTACACCTATGGATCAAATTCTGATCTAAGGTATTTTGGCTTGCTTTGATCAGTGACGCAGCAGCTCATGTTCTCTATTCTGCTCTCAGTGACTGGGACATTTAGGAGGGAGAAGAAAAGGGAAAAATCTTTGATAACAAATTTCCCAAGAGAGCCCAGTAAAGTGTGCTGGCCAGTGAAAGGACAAGAGAAGGATCAGAGTATAATCCCAGTCTCTGGTTGTAGCAGCAGGGTTGAAGTTTTCCCAGGACTTCTTGAAGCTTTGTGCTCTGTTGTACTGGCCACCTCTACTGTAAGCAGGATCGCTTACCGCTACAATTGACCATCTTTGTTGAGATATTAGGGGGAAGTTTTTTACCGAGAGAGTGGTGAGGGGCTGGAACAGGCTGCCCAGAGAGGGGGTGGATGCCCCATGCCTGGAGGTGTTCAAGGCCAGGTTGGACGGGGCCCTGGGCAACCTTGTGTAGATCCAGGCCTGGAGGTTGGTGTCCCTGCCTGTGGCAGGGGGGTTGGAACTCTGTGATCCTTGGGGTCCCTTCCAACCCAGACCTTTCTATGATTCTATGATTTCAAATATTATTTATATTGCAGATAAGCACCAAAAATACCAATGCTGGGTACCGTCACCAGGTTATACATGTACCAGTGGTGATCAGCAATGGGGAAGCACATGTCCACCCTTTAGCTGAATGAAAGTCCAGCACCTAAGTGACCTTACCCAAAAGAAGTGTGTCACCCTCTGCCACAGCTATTCTTGTGGTGGGTGGCACAAGGGAGGTGGCTACAGTGACAGCTTAGTACCTAACCCAAGTGAGTTGCATGCCCTAAGGAAGAGTGACAGTAGGCAATTACCATAGACCAGACATTTAACTTTACGATAGGTGAGATTAGCCCTCTTTTAGGTATGCAAGGGCTGGCAGGCAGCTTAAGAAAACGGTTCCTGAATATTTTCATCCAAGTGAGGGGAGAAATAACATCCTCAAATCTTACAGCAAAAAGAATTGTTGTTAGAAAGCAATCAAAACCAGCTCTGTAATCTTTTTCTAGTGAAATTAATCCCTACAAGGCACTCCAGTAAAGTTCTGTTCGCAACCTGTATTTTTCTCATCCTCTCAACAGGATTGAGCAGACATCGAGTGGTGCCCTCTCCAGCAGTTTGGCTGGCATTGTTGACATGTAAATAATTTCATCAGTAAATCGTGGGATCTTGTGGGTTTTTTTAAAATCCATAGCACTACGAGCATATGAAACATGGAGAGTTCAGACTATTAATATGAAATAATCTGTAATGAGATAAGGAAAAGTAGTCAGTGGTCTGTAAGATGGTAAGAAGGTCAAATATTGAAAGCTGCTCATTGGCTTTCAGTGTATCTTCTTGGCTTAGTGTCTCATCATCTTAACATGGATTATGTCCATTAAAGCCACAGGAACCTTAGAGGAAAACAGCAGCAGTTCCTGACAATCCAAAGATAAGCAACCAAATATAACACTCACAGGACAAGAAGAGTTGTCAGTTATACTTAGAAATATTAGTTTTTACCTTACAGTGAAAACTCTAAGTGAAACTACAGTGAAAACAGATTTTCCCTTTCTTTCTTGTTGCTTTCCTGCTATATTTTTCAGTTGCCACAATCTCTTAATGTCAGACTGCATAACAGGAGAGGTAGTAGACATGATAGGGATAAATGAAGCCAGTAATTCCACAGAAAAGTAAAAACCTCACACAGATCAGTCATATATTCCAAAGCAGCAAAGAATTGACTATGGTAAGATAAAGAGACAATAGAAGATTAATAACTCAAAAGTTATAAATAGGATGCAAACATCCTGTTTAAATAAAGATAAAAAGATCTGGAGTGAAATTATGTGTGTTGGTGGGAATGTGTACACTTGAAGGCTTTTTCTCCAAACTAATGGAAAATAAATATAATTCAGAATTCTAGAAAATACAAAATAGCCTTCCTATGTTGTCTTAACAAACTTAATAGACTGGCTGTCTCAGGACATCTGGTTCATAGACTTGGAAGTACTACTGTTAAAGCAAGACAAAATAAAGATGTGCTGTTTAACCTGTTACACATAGATGTCTGGTTAAATATCACTCATATCGTTACTTTTTCCAATGAACCTGAATTTCCCTTAGCTTTTGTGTGATGTGATGTGTATTTCAGATGATGATGTATTTTTCACATGCTATAAATTGAAAACTGCAGTAAGATGACTTTCTTAGTCTGATCTAACCAGGATCATCTGACTGGAAGATCAAAGCATAGGCTACAAAACATTACTCGCTCAACTCGTTACCTAAAGGCCTAAAAAAAGGTCAGAGTTAATTCAACTAGATATAGAGAGGGTGTACTTCCCAGGCAGCAGCAGCAAGACTTTTCTTACTCCTGCTAATTATGCCAGATACACGGAGGCTGCGGGTGCGGGGAGACTCGTCTCGGTAAAATGGCTCCATTTTAAGCCTGCGGTTCTGTGGTATGAATGTTTCACGTCCTTCTGATGCTGCAGTAGCCCCTTCTGCTCCCTGCCGCCCTCCTTCATGCTTTCCACCGCGCAGCAGCTCCGTGGGTAGGCTTCTTGATGGTTTGATACAGCAGCTCACGACTCGCTTCAATGAAGGCTCACAAGTAGCTACTCATGGCTGGTCAGAGCTTTAAGGACCAGTTCAGCGACACATTAAACCCCTTTTAATACAGGGAAGTGTCTAACAAACAGGTATTTAATGCTAACTGCAGTGGGATTTTACCCAGTACTAAAGGTCAACAACAGCTGAATTGCTATTCTGAAAAAAAAAAAAAAAAAAAAAAGAGGCTTCACCCAGGGATCTGGCATAAAGTTAATTTTCTTTGTGGATTTTTGTTTTGAATTTCCTATTTTTATGCTAGAGAAAAAAATAATTGCATGATATACATAATTTTTGCCAGGTTACCAGGGTTTGGGTTTTTTGTTTGTTTTGTGTTTGTTTTTTTTTTTTTTTTTTGCTTTTCTATGTCTCTGGAAAGTCAATTAAGTAATAAAATACATTTAAAAGTAAAGGTGACCCTCTGTTAGCCAGGCATTCTTCTATTAAAAACCAAATTATCTTTTACAGAGTATCACACCAATACACCTGCTTTCTCTAGGAAAATTTACATTAATATAGATAATTCAATCTTGAGTTGATTTAAAAAATGAAATAATATTTTAACTACTGATAAGTATCTCTTCCAAATTATATTAGGTATAGGGAAGAAGAAGATGTAGTTATAAACTCTTTTATCCCAAATGAAAAATAGATGAGGCTGCACTGAAGTTGGAAATGTTGAAATCTACATTAAGAAAATTACTGTAGAATATTGAAATCATAATAAAACATGGATTTTAAGTGCAACTATCAGCCATTTCAATGCAGATATTTTCATATTTAATGCCCAACTGATATTAATCTTATCTAAAATGGAATATTCTGAGATTTCACAAACATTCTGAGTTTTTTCTCTCTCTAAGGTCATTGAAGAATCAGCTGTAACAAAGACACATCTGACTTGCTATAAAGAACCTAGGAGTGCATTTTTCTTAATTCTATAGCCCTTTCTCTAAACAAGTTACTCTTTCTGTTCTATTATAAAGCTTCCTAAAAATATAATTCCAAAGTACTCAAACAATATTCAGAGAGGAGTTAGTGTTATATATCACCAGTGTTGCCACTTACGTTCGGATGCAGTACTAAGATGTCTAGTCTTATGAAGAATATACATAATGAAATTAAAATGTTGAGTATAATTTTAAGAGATGAGTTGTGGCTCTTGAAATTCAGGGTGGAAACAGTACATGTGCAGAGCTTTCCAGATGTAAAACACCTGAATTTCACCTGTGATGGGATTCTAGGACCTCACTGAGGTCCTTCCTCCTCTTTTACTCTACAGAAAAAGTGTGAGGTAACAGTTATACAAGCATAATATGTACTTGACAAGGCAGAATGAAATATGTAGTGACTGTCCCTCTTGCAGCTCAGCAAAATCCTGGTTCTGGGTTTACTGATATTAGCCTTTTGTCAGAAAACTGTGACTTCCTCTTCAGAAATTCAAAAAGCTAGATACAGCATTGTAAGAAAGGTGAAAAATCCCAGTTTTGAAAGCTGGAGGGTTTCTAAAGACTCTTCAGTAGAAGATATAGCTCTAAACCATAAAAATAGCATTGTTTTATGTAAAGAATTTACTAGAAATATTGCAACACAAGTTCTAACAGAGACTGGAAAGGGGGGAGAAAAGAAATGTGTACTGAATGACAGGTAGCTGCATACTTTTAATGCTTCCTAACAGCTAGCGTCTCTGGCTGTGCAGCTCTCAAGTTATAAGTTCAAAGACTGATTAATCATCCACTCAGATGCACCATAAACTTGTAGAGTTTTTTCCCTTGGTAGATGTCTGGAACATTTGGGGGGGAAAAAAAAGTAGGCAATTTACAAACAAGGACAAGGAAACCTGAATAGCTGTTATGATTTAAAACCAAGCATTTACTGATGAAAGCTGCCTACTCACTTTCAAGTGCTTTGATCACAGAGGACCGAGGGGGCTGACTGCAGTATGTCCTACCTTACAGAAGACTTCCTTAAACTGGGGCATGCCAGTCCTGTGAGCCATTTAGTGTTTCTTGGCATGACATATGATTTCAGAATGTGTTAGTTTATTAAATGATGCACTTTCTTATTCAAAAGTTCTACTGTTGTGGTTTAACCCTGGCTGGCAACTGAGCACCACACAGCCACTCGCTCACTCCCCCTGCCCCGAGGTGGGGTGGCAGAGAGATGTGG